>CABFOV010002486.1:32739-84526 GCA_902141375.1 Timema poppense
CCCCCCCCCAAACTTTGCAACATTCTGGTTAACCCTGATTTGCCCAACCCAGGTACATACAAAAATAAACAACATCAGACCAAACCAAGAAGCAGTACCTACCAAATTCACAAACCTTCCACCTCATTCAACAGCAGACTCACACAATGGAACACCCCATGTAAGGCCACCATGATTACTCCACAGAAAATTTTATATACCAGCTACAATGTAACTACTACATTGCTGAATACAGTGGTCTCACCACAAGAACACTTAAACAACGAATGAATGGTCACCATTTTGAGATCAACCGCATCAACCCTGACAAACCATCAACACTTCATTCCCAAACACATAATTAAGATTTTGACTCATGCTTATGCCCTCCTCAATGATGGCAATGTTTCCCAGTTTTGTAGGTGGGAAATTAAAATTAGCAATATATGACCAAATCCAGGAACCTCCCTGGTCTCAACTTAAGATACCCTTATCTGCTTTTCTTCGAAGCATGTCTCCTCTCACCAGTAAGTAATTTCTATATAAACAATAACAGACCATTTAATTCAATAATTTAATGATTATAAATACAACATTCTATCCATCTACCAAGAGTGAAAACATAAATTTGAACATACACCTGCAGAATCCAAGCCTAAACCTTTTTTTGAATCAAGAAACAGTCAACAACAGAATCTAAGTTACCATGATCAACCTCTAGCCATGCTGACATAGTCCATTCTGTGTTTTACTGTCTTCTGCTGAAGGAGGGGACTGATGTACTCAGGAAATTAAATAATTATGTGTTTTGTTCTTTTTCAAGTGTTAACTTTAGGCCTACAGTTTTCTGGTAAGTTCCCTTGCCCTTATATCCTCCTTTCAATGTTCAATTTAATATGTAGGCCTACATTAAACTTGGAGATTATGAATACATTTTCCTATAAAATTAAGGGGATATCAACTACATAAAACCATTTTTTAAATTATAAAAAGTGCAAAAATACAAATTCTATTTAATATATTTAGATATAACTTTCAGGAATTTTCTTGTCGCCATTATATTTTTAATACCGTATTTATCCGAATATAAGACAAGGCTTATTTTCAGTTTTCGACCTCGAAAAGTCGGGGGTCGTCTTATATTCATGCATGAAGAAAAATGTTGGTATAAGGTCAACATTTTTATGTTGTATAATACTGATATTCCGGTAAATGTTTATTTTACAAGTAAAAGGCATGTACTTGTTTAAATTCTAACACAAGCCAGCATTTTTTTTTTTCATTTTAGCAGATATTCACAGTTAAATATTTTTTGTGTGTTGTTTTCAGCAATTACGATGTATTGTGCTAAGGACGTCCATGTTGGTCATTTTCATAGCTCAATAACTATACTAAAAACTTTAAATAGTTGAATTGACGGTAAAGCAACGAATAAATACAGAAAAAAATCTTATAACTAAAAAATGAACTGTAAATTGTGTTTTCCACACTGTTGTAGGCCTAAAAGACAACCAACACTTTCATGTGATTTATAGAAGGAATGCTATAATGACAGTGGCGCATTGTACTGGTTGATTTCTAACCACTCTCTATCGACCATTATCGTTCCACCATCTAAATCGCAGTTGATATCTTCGATCCATTTGTAAAAAGAGTCGACAAGATGGCGTACTTAAACATTACAACTAACGCAATATATAGTTTTAACACCAATGCAGAATATAAAAGAGAAAGTGACTAGTCATGTACCATGCATTTTCATAACATTCCAAACACGCAAATACAATTACACCTTATCATTCACGATATTTCACAGAGCGTCTGGAAAAATATTTCAAATAGTTACTATCGATATATCGCTATGAAGTACTACAACAAACCCGATACAGCGATACTTTTTAACAACTTCACGACTTCACTAGTTGTCGATAAATTAGCATGCTGACGCTTGGCATATTATGAGTTGTGTGTTCTAAAACATTCTTTCCAGGACTTTGATTTTCAAATTTAGTTTATTTCATTACAGAAAGGCAAGGTCAAAGTAGGTTCAAGTAAATGGGTGACCACGTAGGAACTAAGGAAGTGTAGAGCAGAACAAAAGTGTTGAACATCTTAATAGTTATGATTCTAACTTCAAATTAAGAGTGGTTCATCTCGTCGAACAAACTAACAATAGTGAAACTGCCTGACACTATGGAATCACCAAAGTAAATGTACGGCGTTGGAGGGGTATGAAGGAGTGGCTGAAATGTGCTCATTCCACAAGGAAATGTTTTCGTGGACCAAAAGTGGGGCGTCACCCCGAACTAGATGAAGCAGTTCTTGAATTCGTCCTAAAAACCGTTGTAAGGGTTTAGGAATTTCTGTAGAAAATATCTAAATGAAAGCATTGGAAGAGGCAACTATTAAAAAAATATCCAGACAGGAATTCAAAGCAAGTGTTGGTTGGGCAGTAAGATTCATGAGGCGGAAAGGTCTCTGCTTACGAAGGAGAACGTCTTTATCCCAGAAGCTGCCAGTGGACTACGAAGAAAAGTTTGTTCAGTACCAAAGGGACATAATTAAATTACGGCATAAACACCATCATTTGTTGGGTTAAATGGGAAATGCAGATGGAACCCCGGTGTATTTTGACATGCCTGCTAATAGAACAGTGGCTGGAAAGGGTTCTAAATCAGTTATTTTCAAAACAACTGGAAATGAGAAGCAATATGTTACAGTCATGCTGGCAGTGTTGGCAGATGGCAGGACGCTACCACCATCTGTTATTTTAAAAAGGAAGAATTTACCAAAAGAACTGCTACCAAGTGGGGTAATCTTTAAATGTAATGAAACCGGGTGGATGAAAGATGATCTAATGGTTTTGTGGATTCGAGAAGTTTGGGACAGGCGACCAGGAGCCCTACAAAGGCAAAAAAGATTGCTAACCCTGGATGCCTTTAGGGGTTATCTTAAGGAAAATGTAAAAAATAAAGTAGCTTCTTTAAAGACAGATCTAGTAGTGATTCCAGGAGGTATGACCTTACAATTACAAGTACTTGATGTTGCCGTAAAAAAAATTTCAAGCATCATCTGCGATGCCAATATGAAGAGTGGCTGTTATCTGGGAACTGCCACTTAACCCCCAGTGACAACATTAAGAAGCCTTCAGTTGGACAACTTGGTCAGTGGATAAAAACAGCACGGACTAGTATTTCTACTGAATTCATTATAAAAGCGTTCAAGAAGTGTTGTGTAAGCAATAGTTTGGATGGAACAGAAGACTATCTGAGTTCAAGTGAGGATGATGGATGTGAATCAAATAATGATGATGATGTACATGAAACAAGTGATGATGACAAAACAATTGAAGATGATGATACAACAAGTGAGGGGGATGACGAATGAAAAAGTTTTATGGTTTGTTTTAAATTTGTTTTATATTAAAACACATTATTTTATAATACCATAATAATAATAATAATTGATTCATCCATGTGATAATGATGTTACTAGGAATAAAATATGCACTGCAGCTATGGAAATTTAATCAATATACAGTATATGAATAATATTGGTGTGATAGTATTATTTTAATTTTTATTGTTAGTGACTAAATATTGACTACTCTAAAAATTAGTAAAAAGATTTTTCCCTGATTTAAAGTTCTCAAAATGGGTATCGTCTTATTTTCAAGTAGTCTTATATTCGGGTAAATATGGTAGTAAAGGAATAAACTAAGAAAACAGATTATGGATAGAACATTATATTAATACATCATTCATAAAATATGATGTACACTATATATGGTATAACTTAGTTATATTTATTATGATTAGTAAAATATATTTTATTAGACAAATAATCAATATGATAGATTGTTTTGAATTTAAATGTATGCAATGAGACAGTGTGGTCCAACTGGCGGCCCGCGGGTAAAATGTGGCACGCATTCACTGAAAATGTGGCCCTCATTTTTAGTAACATTTAAAAGATTTTTACTACGAAAAAATACAATTTGTATATAAGTAATAAAAGTAATTGGGTTATTAAGTTTCCAAACCCCGTGGGTACAGTGGTCTCTGCAGGAGCCGATGTTTGTGGATTCAAATCCAGCAGCAGTTGAGGGATTTTTCTTGAGCGATAAAAACAATAGCATAACATCCTTCGAAGGGGAAGTAAAGCCATCAGTCCTATATTGATTATGGCATGTAAAATAACCCTGGAAGGTATGTGAAAATACCTCTCCAGCAGAAATAGTAGGCCCTTTTGTTTTTGCTCATAGAAAATTCTTGTGGACTGACATAATTAGTTTGTTCAAAAAGTGCACATTAAATACCTCAAATAGATATTAAAATACCTCAAATAAATATTAAATTATAGATATCACGATACTTGTTTTTCTCGATTCCAATTCTTAAGTTCAAGCTCGATTTTATGATTCTTGATCAGTTCCTATTTCATTATTTTTCCAACCTCATGTATTAACATATTTATTATACTTCATAGCATAGCATAGCAAACAAAAAACTGAAAATACAAGTCTTTTCACCTAGTAGTCATTAAATGAACCAGAATATATTGCAATTAATAGCAAATAAACTAGTATAGAAATAATAGATTACTACTCATTCTGGATTTTTCCGTTTTGATTAGTTGTCAGTACTTTAATACAGCGCTAGGAATAGGAAGTTTAAAGAATTGTAATATTAAGAACAATTATTGATTCTTTTAATACCATAAGAATCTAGGGTATCGAGGTAGCGAATAATTGATTTTGTCATCCCATTTAAATAAATTTACTAAGGGTTGTTTTTAAGCCTTTATTAAGTTGATGAGATTATTAAATAAATCTTCAGCCTGCGATGCTAATTGATAGTCACATTTGGCCCCTGGGATTAAAACCGTTGGACTACACTGGATTAAGTCATTAAGTGTAAAGTTTATTTTCCTCACCTCTCCACCCACACAAAAACAATTTTATGGCTATAATGCAATAATGTGCCCAATACTACATAAGATATTTGAAAAGGGTAATAAATTTAAGTATACAAGTTTATAAATAAAATATAAATTTAATTATGACCCACATTGAATTTGAGAAATGGGAATTAAAAAAACAATAAATACATGAAACTGAGCATTCATATTTGAGTAGCTGGAACACAAGTTTGAACATTAATATTACTTTCTCAAGAATGAGGATAAAAGCAACTGGAATTAACAACTCTAGTTCATTTTTTGTACTTTAAAATATATGATTAGTTTTATGTAATTAACTATAGATAAAATATTCAACCCACCTTTTAAACTGTAATAATCTGAAAGAGGTTTTGTTATCTTATGATATGTTTCTAGCCTTTTTTTTAGTGCATCCACATTATCATCAGAGCGACGAATTAATGGCTCACCAGTCACCTAAAAATTGCAATAAAACAAAACACTGTCTCAGTATGTTTTCAAAACAAAATAGTTTATATCGTTAATTTCCCTATACATTATAATTTTCTCTACTGCTTATTTACTCTATGGCATTAGGAACTAGAAAGTTTATTTCCACACACACAAAAGTACACCACCTATTCCTATATTTAGCTAGTTATATCCAGTCCCCTAATTACATCATAGCTCTATTAGGTCCATTCAAACATTATCTTCCCAATAGTCTCTTTCCATTGGTTTTACCAGTCAATACCTTGAGCACAGTTTTAGATTCTTCCATTCACTGTGCATTTCCTACCCACCATAATCTGTGAGATTTGATAATACTAACACTGTCTTGTGATAAGTATAGAATATGCAGCTCATTATTATGTAACCTCATTCACTCCCTAGTATCTTCATACTTTTTTGAACCAAATATATTCCTAAGCATTTTGTTTTCAAACATCCTAAATTTCTTTTTTTCATTTACGTTTAGAGACCACATTCCTTGACAATCAGCGACATGTCAAATAAACTTACTGAACGAGTAATGGCATGCATTTCCCGGCTGTTTTAATTCCCTGGTTTCCACTGTAATATTGTTATGGCTTGATAAAATTGTACCTAGTTATTTAAACTCTTTAATCATGTCTCATGATATGTTGTTCACAGTAATCTCTTAAATTGTTGTTCTCAATCTATGTTCGCTATCTGATCATATGCTTATTATTTTCAACGTTCACTTCTAAACCAATTTCCTTACTAGCTTTTAGTAAAATTTCTGGATTTATTGCAACAGTTTCTTTACTATTATGCAACAAAGCTAAATCATCTGTTTTTTTATATAAGCTGCATTGTACCATTTAATATCAACCCTTCCCTTCTCTCTTGCATTACCCTAATAGCATACTATTAAGGCTAGATTAAAAACTAATAGGGAACGCACATCTCCTTGTTTCTATCCATTATATATTTCAAAGATATTCGATAAGTGAAATCCAACCCGGACTCTGCCACGGGTATCAGTCAAACATATATCAACTAGATTGATAAGTTTATGGGTATCAAAATTTAGCTAAATTTTATATAAGTTGTTGGTTTAAATTAAATCATAGGCCTATTTAAAATATTTGTATAGTGAACTTTAGTTTTTACATACATAAACCATTTTGTGAAAGGGATTTTATTTTTGTTTGTGATATTAACTATTCCCGAAATAAGGATCAAAGCAGTGGCCTTGTGAATTAGCATCATATACATCATAGTAGCTACTTCACTAGTTAGTTTGTGGTAGTTAACATTATTCTGACAAAAACAATAATTTCCATGGTGTTGGTCTCGGTCTATGCCCCTATTGGTCACTCCTCCCTGACCAGAAGACCACATGCATACCTGTAGCACAAACATTAGTATGATAAAGTATGTAGCCCCTTTTGGTGAATACACCCATTTTGATCAGCTATCTACTCTTTCCTTCAGAGGTAACATGTTTTTAATGATAAGATGATAATAATAAAAAGGTGGGGTGAAAGGTGTTAAGGGTGTAGGGGAGTGAGCTAAACCCAATTCTGAACATTCTACCAAACTATAATGCCTGAGATAGGTGGCCTGGGGGTTTAGGGGTAAGGTCTTAGACTTTTGTGTTGGGGGTACAGGGTTCAATCCTCAGTCCTGGCACAGATATAGCTGATTGCAAAACACTTCCTTCACCTGTGACAAGATGTGTATTAATCACAACTTGTGAATGTGTGGAATGCCAGGCCTCCATTGTGGTTCAAATCCCATGTTAAGCTATAGGTCCTCCATTTCATCTCACAATCACCCTACCATTACACATTAGCGTAAGTGTGTACAACCCGAATGGGTAGTAAAATGCAGTGCTAATAATAGTAATAATAATAATAATATACTGCCTGAGGGATGGGTGGGGAGGATGGAGTCACAGGGGAAACCCCACATTTGCACAATGCCCATTGCACAGAGCCGAAATCTAAAGAAAATAATATGAAAATTTAAAAAAAAAAACATAAAAAGAGGGTGGTCAGGAGAAGTGATGACATAATCACAGAAGATATACGACTATGAAAGTTAAGGTATTTTCAATAACAGTGACACTTGAAGCATGTGGTGGGACTTTGCAGTAATGAAAATCCACGCTAACTATTACTATTATATATATATATATATATATATATATATTAGCATTGATTACCATAAAGCTACAAGAGTTAATCAGCAAGATTGGACACTATCAAATATAAAAATGAGTGAACTCACCAATGCCCCAATTAGTAGTTGCGCCTCCGATGTAGACTCCCAGCACAGGCACAACATATCACGATAAACATTATGTGCAGACTAATCGCGTGAAGATTGTGTAATCTTGAACAGTGATTCATCGCGTGGCATGTTGGGTAAAGTGTGACGTACATGCCCGAGAAGATGGTGCTATGTAAAAACATTTGTTCTAGGTCTTTCTCCAAGCTACTCAATTTTTCTACCTCTGACTGGTTATCCCTTCCCTCTCTTCTTTGTTTTTGTGTTTTCCTTTGTTTTCGCTACCCCCTTTATCTCTGAGCAAGAATGTTAGCATATATAATGGTGTAATTCAGATGGATCATTTACTCTTGTCAGGATACTGTACTTGGACACATATACAGTCAACTCTCGATTCTACGACCCCGGGAATAGCGTCCCTCTCGAAGTAACGACCCTTTTTTGGGGAACCGTGAAAATGGTTGAAAAGTTTAAGTAAATCGCTGTAAAATGTGTTTGTTGCATTTATTTAGGTCGCTGCGTTGCAATTATCTTTGTGAGCACTGTATTACTAGTAACTGGGGTGGGTCAGGTATAAAAAAAGACACCACCTTATCAATGCCAGCCAATATCACTTGACTATGTCCACCCCCTCCCACAAGCAAGAAAATGTTTCCCCGCACGCAATTGCCGCTACATCACGCGCCAGGCTTGCTTTTGCCATTGTTATTTCGATTCTCGATTTGGTTACTATTTTGGTTTGATTTTGTGAACAATTTTTGACGACCCATGCTATTGTTTAACATTGTTATTTTGATTTGATTACGTTTTTGGTTGGATTTTGTGGACAATTTTTGATGACCCAAGCTATTTTTTTTATTTGATACGAACTTATAATTTTGACGAAATGAGTGAAAGGAGTACCTTCTTCAAGAAATAGGTAGGTTTTATTTTATTTACTTTTTCACGTATTGTCTAAAAAATGCAATTTTTTCGTATGAAGGTCAGGGGTGGAACAAAATCTGTTAAAATTCCAATAACGACCCCTTCGAAATAACGACCCTTTTCTAGGGAACCGTGAAAGGTCGTAGAATCAAGAGTTGACTGTATGTAGGTGTCCAGGATGTTATAAGGTACAAAATTCTATTTCGGCTATTATATTTTAAAATTCCTTTTCGACCAATAAATATTAGTATTAGACTTTCCAAAAGTTATAGATAATTACACAAGGATATTGTGAAAACTTTGATCTCTTGATATGTAAAATTAGTTATGATAAATAATGTATGTCTTTATATTAGGTTTTCTAGACGCAAAGTCCCCTTTTTGGGCTTGTGTGGTATTAATATTTACTAATATAAATGAGACGTAATATTTTGCAGAGGTTATAGTTTCATTTTCCTTGTATAATGGTTAAAACTTATATTCCATCTGGCGTGAGACAGCATATTTTGGTCTTATATTGTTATGGGAACTATGTTATTAACTTTATAGCCCGTCCTGCATAAAACTGATAATTTATTCAGTAGTAATTTGCTATTTATTATTCATAATATTTTAAAACAATTTTCTTAAACTTGACAACCTATGATTGAGTTGAAGTTATTGTTTGAGATCGTTTCTAAAACCCACCTGGCGGGAATAAGGCTTTGTCATCTTAAGGACGCTTGGTCTGGTGTTGTATTTATTTATGTACAAGTGTTAATACTTGGAAAGTATTACGAGTACTTTCTATTGAATCTTTTGTGGAAGTTATTGATGACTCGAGTAATCAATTATTAATCAAGTTTAGGATGATTGATATGACCCGTGACTATTGCTTTTATAATATTCTCCTATATATTTTTTTGTATTGTACAATATTCAAACTATCTATATCTTATATTAATAACTGTTATTTACAAATAATATATATAAGTTTCATATACCTATGTTAGATCCTTCACTGATAGTCAGTAGGGTATCCAATATTTAAGTTATTATTATTATTAGCACCGCGTCTTACTACCCGTTCGGGTTATACACACTTATGCTAATATGTAATGGTAGGGTGATTGTGAGATGAAATGGAGGACCTAAAGTTTAACGTGGAATCCGAACCACGGTGGAGGCCATGGCATTCCCTTTAAGTTATTAAATATTTGTAGAGTGGGTTCAAGGAAGCAGAAGAACAAATGGACCTGAGTACAGTCTATTTACCTTGTGATTGTCCTATTGGCTCCTCTGCATTTATTATGTTTTTAGAATTCTTATTTAATATTAATGTTGTGTACCAGCCTTTATTATTTAGTGAATAAGGTTTGTGTTATAATATATATGCGCGCGCACACCCACACACACAGTGAAACTTTGATTCATTGTTTTCATCGGGGTTCAGAAAAAAAACTAAGGATATGGGATAGTGATAAATGCAGGAGTCTATATAAAATTAATCATAATTTGTTTAGTAGAACCTTTTCTTTTCAAAGTGAACAATAAACCTTCAATATAAACAATGTTTGCTTGGTCTCTTTTGATGATATTGTCTCAAACACATGAAACTTCCATAAAACTCGGCACTGGTTCGGGTTTGGCTTCATCGTCATCCTCACTTTCTTGCCCCTCCTTCAAGCAACATTTACTTCCCAACTCACCAGACGTTTCTTCCACATGCAATAAACCACATGTCGCGAGCTCCTGGTCCACAAAGTTCGTGCCAGCAGTTCTTTTCCCCAGTCAAACCCAATCTTCATCTTATGTCATTATCACCCCTTCTGTCAATCTTTGTCATATCTGACCCTTCATTTTTCTTCATATGGCTACACTTTACAAAACAGTTCTGGATTGTAGACTGAGTCATTTATTGCCACGCTGAAACAATAAAGTGAATTGGCCTGCAGGATGTCCATCTTGGGTTGAACCCCTTTCCCTGAATAATAGACCTGCCCCAGCTGCATTGTAGATGCCCAGAACCTCGTACCCCTCCAGCAGCTTCGAAAGCCTCCTGAACTAGGGGTCTGTGGCATTGGTATCCACTGCAGCACTCTCCCCGGCTAATTTCTTAAATACCAGGCCATGGCATTGCTTGAAGCCAGCAATCCAACCATTTGAAGCTAAAAAGTTCTCAATCCCCATTGTTGAAGATATTTTGAGGGATTTCTCCTTCAGAATGCTTCCATACACAGGAATGGCCTGTTGGTACAAGGTAAAGAGGACATTTTCCAGCTCACTGTAGGTTGATATCTTGCCTGTCCTCTTCTTTTCTGATGTACCACACTTACCAGCCTGCTCTCTTTATCTCCCTTTACTTCAAATTATCGTGTTTAAAGAATATGGTGGAAGGTCTAGTTACTTTGCTATGTCAGTCCTCTTCTCTGATGGGTTTTTCCCCCCCAACTCTTTTATAATGCGCAGTCATTCTTCCTAAGTCCAATCTTGTTTCACAGGAAGCGCCATGTGGGAAAATGTTTTTATTAAATGATAACTATGACTAATAATAATTTAAAAAATCATTTATGAGGATTGAACACATGTGATTAAATGTGTACTCAACTAGACAAAAGTGCAAAGTGAAATAAGTTACCCTATCATATAGGCAGGTTTTCCCAGTCAGACAAGGCTCTCCCTATCCCCCATCACCTCCAGACCATTGTTTTGCTGATAAGACGCGCGCGACTGTAACTTGCCACACCACAATCCAAAAACATTAAATGCTGTTACTACTACCAATTGTACCAACATTTGTGTGTGTGTGTGTCTTTATCAAAATTTATCAGTCCTGAATTAATATTCTTGGAGAATAAAAATTCTGACTAATAGATGTGGCAAAATGATAAATCGAGGAAAGATTGAGGGGGCTTTATTTCTATTGTTTGAATAAGATTAGTTTAGGGACCATAGCAATTTAATGATGGATCCAGAAAAAGGGTAAAACTGGGAATAAATTATATTAAGGTTTCACTTTGCGTGTGTGTGTAAAATAAAAAGCGAAACAAAATGTTTTATTTAAATCTCTTTAACTATTCACTATAATTTTCCTTACTAGTACAATATGTATATCGAAAGAAATGTTGGTAGGAATGCAATCTATGTGTGAACGTTAGTCACGGCAAATTCTTGGAAAATTCGCTTAGTTGACAGCTGATGTTATGTTTTCTTGCTCCAGTGTTGCCGGTGCTTTGAAAACAAGTGAACGTCAGATCACTAGATGATAATAATACTACATTTACCCTATAGGCTTGGTTGATCTTTTTTGCTTTTCAAAAGACCGACCTATGCGCTGTATTAATGTGGGAGACATCAAATTACATATCTTTGGTTTATTGTGGGTTCCACTTTTGTCATTTTTTATTTGCCTTATTGCTTTATATATGTTTCTTCTCTTGGCCAAATAACAATGGGAAACTATGCGAATCAGATCCAAAAATTATTGTTTTTACAACTAGTCCAATGGTTTTTACAAACTAACACAACACATGCTAGATGTTCTGCTGATGTCCCTATCAGGCAACGCTGCATTCTCTCCTCTTCACAGCACAATAAACATAAAACACAAAGTTAAGTTATGGCAACTGTAATCCTCTTTGAAGAGCCAGTGTACCTGACTTGAAATTTACTCAATGCCATACTTTCACTCTAAACATTTCTTTATGAAAGTTTAGTTTGCCTAAAAATAAGTGATACATAATTTCAAAGTATTTTCCCCAGGAAAAACATAAAAATAATACGACAGTTAAAAAACATGCGGAATATGTAGTATCTTAGAAAATATATAGAATTCATCAAAATATGTGTGAATATGTAAATTTTAAAATGAAAATATAGTCCCAAACAACCCTATTTGCTGACATTTAGCTTTGCACATTTGTAACTGGCAGGATGAAAATATGCAATCACATAAAAATCCGAGCTCAGTGATATATGATAAACCAATTTCAATTTCCCTTATCTAAGTATCATAGAAATCATTTTTATTTCTCATAAAATGGTAGATACTATATTAGAATAATGTTGTAGTGTTTAAAATACACTCTTCTCAAAAATCATTTGACAATTCTAGGTACATATTAATATACTTGTAGAAGAATTAGATTTAAGCAAAGTACAAAAAAAAAAGAAAGTGTGAGCTACAATACTTAAGATAAGCTTAACAGTAAAACTGAAATTATGCTGCAGTCAGTTTAGTAAAATGCCTTCATCTTCCTCCTTTAATTGATTGCATTCCTCTCCTCTCTCACTTTCTCTTATCTGCTTTACCCATTTCTTTCTTGGCCTCACTTGAGATCTTTTTCCTACATACTTCATTGTCAACATTTTCTTTGGCATTCTCTCTCTTTCCATCCTCATTATATGTGCCCATACAATTTCAGTCTTGTTTTTTCTATTATCTCACATGCTCCCTGTACCCCCACTCCTTTCCGGATAACTTCATTCTTAATCTTGTTTCTCCTCGTGACAGTGCAGGGTGTCCACTGAGTTGGCGAAACAAAAATTAGTGACTTTTTGGTGACCTTTTTTGAACACAAAATTCCTTCAGTAAACAGTCGATGCATATCTAGGCATAATGCACTCACACACAATATTAAACTTTAACTAGATGGCGAACGTTAACTTGGTCCTTGGCATCATAGTAAAAAAAATCAGGCAACTTGTGGCTAGCACATGGCATAATGGGTAAAGGGTAACATAACATTTGACGCGTTTGCGTTATTATGACGTGTGGGAAATTAAAACAACAATATCTTTGTGACTTTATGAATAAAATATAGAAAATTCGTTACTTTTCCGGGACTTTTGTAACTTTTTTTTGCAATTAGTAACTTTTTCATGAATTTTGTGACCCAGTAAAACCCCTGCAGTGAACATGCTCCTAACAAACTTCATTTCCATGGCCTCCACTTTCCTAGTCTCTCTTACATTCATTCATTGTCCATGTTTCTGATGCATATGTGACATTAGGTACAAAGTAAGCCCTGTAAAATACTTCCTTACATTTCAAGGGAACTTCTTTTCTTCATAGCAGGTCTCTTACACACCTATAGAACAACTTTCCCTGCTGTCCTCTTCTCATTACATCCTTTCTAATTTCGCCTTTCGCCTCAATCACGCTTCTAAGGTATTTTACGTTCTGTACTTTTCTTAGCACTACATCATCCAACTTTATAGCTTTACTGGGCCACATCTTCTTCCTTTTCACTACCATCAATTCACATTTTGCCATGCTAAATTTAATTCCACACTCTTTCATTTCCTCATTCAGTTTCTTGTAGTTGTTCCTATACTTCCTCTACCTTCTCCCTCCATACCATCAAGTCATCAGCAAGGATCTTGTTGTTCATTCTTTCCTCTATGAGGGGTACGCACCAGGTAGTGACACGAAATACATGAAGACTACCTAGTGGATTCCGTTTAGCCTCTCCGACTCAATCTTGATCTCACTGCCAAGTGGTTTACCCTGGGATCAGAGTAGCCTGGTGGAGGTTAGGTTTAACCAGCAGAAACTAGGTCAGGTGCAGACGAGAGACAGAAGTCTGATCAAGGACAAAACCAACAAGCTTGGAACAGGGTCTGGCCAGTTGGCTCCCAGTTTGGTGGGCTGGGAGTGGGAGGGTCAGTGACAAAGAGCTAAGTTATCATCATCACCCGCCTCGGTGGCGTAGTTGGCTAACGCGCTAGTCGTGTTGAGCTCGACTGCTGAGGACGGGGAGATCGAGGTTCGAGTCAGGGTCGGGTGAACTGAGACTTGTTTTTTTCTAAATGGTTTTCCACTCTCCCTCCACGCAAATGCGGGTTTACTTCTTTTAATTCAACCTTCCCAATTCCTAATCCATTAGCATAATTAGTACTTAAAGCGTATAACCCGAATGAGTAGTAAGACGTGGTGCTAAATAATAATAATAATAATAATAAGTTATCATCAGCACCTGTAGCCTCAATTAGGGAAGGTTACCACCAAGAGAAGGTCTACCTGAGGACCTATAAGTGACAGCCCCACTACCCAGGTGTAGACCCCGACAGGCTTAATAAACTGATGGCTGAAACAAACAAAAATACTCGAGAAAACAAAAGTGAAATGCCAGATTGGAAATATATATATAATTTTTAAATAAAAGTCTACCTGATTTTAAGAATAGAATTTTTAAACACAGAAAATGTATCTAGTCTTGTATGAATGATTTATTTCATTTTATATCAATTGTAGCATTTAAGGACTCATCTTTAAAATGTGCTACAAGTTCAGTAACTTCCACCATGACCAAACAACTCCTACCTCCAATAGCTAAGTTTATTCTGGGACACATAATTTTCAAAGGTTTATTGAAATAATAATAATATTTTGCTTTTACTTCCTCCCGTCATGAATAATTACATGCAGTAGAGAAGACCACAGCCATAGTCTAGGCATGTTGGTCGGCGCTGTTGTCATAGAAACAAGAAACACAATATGGCAGAGTAACGCTCAAATGGCGTTTACCGTGGATGCCCAACAGAAGCTAGTCTTGTAGTGTGACTGCACGGGGATTGAGATGCATACGTGAGAATCATCATGCTATCTGTTTGCTGTATGCACATATAAATTGTATCACCACCCTTATTCACCAAAGAATAAAGGCTGGTACACAACATTAATATTAAATAAGAATTCCAAAAACATAATAAATGCAGAAGGAGCCGATAGGACAATCACAAGGTAAATAGACTGTACTCAGGTCCATTTGTCTTCTGCTTCCCCAAACCCACTCTACAAATATTTAAAAACTTAAATATTGGATACCCTACCGACTATCAGTGAAGGATATAACATAAGTATATGAAACGTATATATATTATTTGTAAATAACAGTTAATTTATTAATATAAGATATAGATAGGTTGAATATTGCACAATACAAAGAAAAATATATAGGAGAATATTATAAAAGCAATAGTCACGGGTCATATCAATCACCCTAAACTTGATTAATAATTGATTACTCGAGTCATCAATGACTTCCACAAAAGATTCAATTTAAAGTACTCGTAATACTTTCCAAGCATTAACACTTGTACATAAATAAATACAATAGTGGACCAAGCGTCCTTAAGATGACAAAGCCTTATACCCGCCAGGTGGGCTTCAAAACCGATCCCAAAAAATAACTTCAACTCAATCATAGGTTGTCAAGTTTTTAAAAAACTTATTATAAAAAGATTATGTATAATAGCAAAATACTACTGAATAAAAAATCAGTTTTATGCCGGACGGGCTATAAAGTTAATAACATAATTCTCATAACAATATAAAACCAAACTTCGCAAAAATATGGCGTCTCACGCCAGATGGAATATAAGTTTTAACCATTATACAAGGAACAATGAAACTCTAATCTCTGCAAAATAGGACATCTCATTTATATTGAAAATATTAATACCACGCAGACCAAAAAGGGGTCTTTGCGTCTAGAAAACCTAATATAAAGAACAAACATTATTTATCATAACTAATTTTACATATCAAGAGATTGAAGTTTTACACAATATACTCGTGTAATTATCTATAAATTTTGGAAAGTAATATTAATATTTATTGGCCGAAAAAGATTTTTAAAATATAATAGCCTAAATAGAATTTTGTATCTTATAATATCCTGGACACCTATGTGTCCAAAGACAGTAAGTATCCTGACAAGAGTAAATGATCCATCTGAATTACACCATTATATATGCTAACATTCTTGCAAAGAGGGGGGGAAAAGAAAGGTAACGGAAACAATGGAAAACACAAAAACAAAGAAGAGAAGGAAGAAATAACCAGACAGAGGTAGAAAAATTGAGTAGCTTGGAGAAAGACCTAGAACAAATATTTTTACATAGCACCATTTTCTCGGGCATGTACATCACACTTTACCCAACATGCCACGCGATGAATCACTGTTCAAGCTTACACAATCTTCACGTGATTAGTCTGCACATAATGTTTATCGTAGTATGTAAAGCGTGTGCCGGGAGTCAACTTGGGAGGCACAACTACTAAATGGGGCATTGGTGAGTTCACTCATTTTTATATTTGATAGTGTCCAATCTTGCTGATTTCTGTAACTCTTGTAACTTTATCGTAATAAGCGCTACAAAACTTTCAACGGTTGTTGTTGCCAATGCAAAGTTTGAAAGCTCGCCTTACCCACCATGCCAACTTCAAGCTTTAATTGGTCCCTGAAGATGTCATCGCACTGAGTTTCCACTTCACTCCAATTTCCTCTTCAGACACACACATGATTATAGTTAAGAGCTAACCCCGAGCTGAGAATCTTACTACATACACCGATCAATGTGAAAAGAGGGAAAGAAGCAGACATCTCCGGAAGGGCCATGGAAATTCTGGTGATTCTGAGTTGCTTATTGCATGGTGACAAAAAATTGTTTTACCAGTTTAAGGTTATTATTAAAATTTGTTTGGGGCAAATTTTGTTATAATATATATATATATATATAATTGTTCTATGGGATCAATATTATTTTGCTTATGGGTTATTTCATGTATTAAGGGTATAATTCAAATAATGTATTTAAGGTTAATATTTAGGGAAATGTTGTTAATTCAGAGTGTGTGTAGAGTAAGTGGGCTTGTAATTTAGTTCATCATATATATTCAGTTTTATATGCCTTTTGTATGCACACCAAAGTTTGGATTACAATTTGCTTATTTAATGTTTTCAGTTTGTAGAAAGGAATAGTTTGTGTTATATGGTTTTTATAGGATGCAGGCCTTTTGATTTAAAAAGCTTCTTTGTTGGATTAAAGTATGTGAGTCCAGGCTAGCTAATTGAGATAATGTCAAATAATGTTGTAATTTTTGCTAGGTGTACAGTGCATGGAAGCATTGTTTGTATGGATTCTAAAATAGTATTTGATTGTTATCCTCCTTTGGATACAATATTTTTGAATGTTAGGCTGATAAGGCTGTACTTATTTTGGTTTGTTTATAGTTTAGTTAGCTTTGGATTAGATCCCAACAAACATTGACAGGGTGTCTAGTGAGTTGGAAAAACCACAATTAGTGACTTTTTGACTACAAAAATTCTTCGGAAAATGGTTAAACATTATATAATGCATATATAGGCATAATGCACTCACATGCAACATTAAACTTTAACTAGATGGTTAATGTTAGCCTTGTCCCTGATATCATGATACAAACAATCAGGCAACTTGTGGCTAGCGCATGGTATCGTAGGTAGTGGGTGGCTTGACATTCGACACATTGTTACGATACATAAGAAATTCAAACAAATATATTTTTGTGACTTTGTGACCAAAATTTTGAAAATTCATGAGTTTTCAGGGGCTTTCATGACCTTTTTTGCAATCAGTAACTTTTTGTGACTTTCGTGACCCAGTATACACCCTTATTGACCATAATCGCGGGAAAAGTGTTTTGCTAACAAACTAAATTGAAGATTTATTAGTAACTATGGGATTCAACAATTTAAATATGTGAGGAAAGTGATACAGATAATGTTGTGGACAGTGTTACATATAATGATTCAAGCAGCGAAAAAGATGGAATAGAGTTAAATCAAGGTGACCGTATTACAATCTTATCATACACTAATCAGCTATTAAAGTGGTTTTGTGTCAGTGTGTGACATTTTAAAATGTATTTAATTAAATTTAATAAAATAGGTTCAAATAAAAGTAAAAACCAGAAAATATTTATTTTTGAAATGCTGTAAAAATAGCCTATTTTTACATGCATTTAATTCCTGCCACTATTTACAACCTTAATGGGTTAAGATGCACAAATTATGTATGTGCTATAATTTAATTTGCCGTGCACTTAATATTCTTTTGTTTCTCATAAAGAAACAAGTACATACTCATGTAACTGTGACAGGAGGCCTACTGTCCCAGTTGTTGTGTATGATAGAGAACTAAATTAATGACCAGTGATAGTGCCTAAGGTTGTTTAGCACCAGGGGTCTATTTGTATGAGGACTACATGTACTGCCAATTCATTCAGGTCAAGAGGCTTACTCTGTGCAGTTAAAACTTTGCTTCACTATTTTATTTCTTATTATTTTATGTCGGCCTTACTTCAATTGAGTTAATATTTGTTTCTGCTGTATACCTACTTACCCACCCTAGTCCCTGTCTTAGACCTAGTATAAATGATAAGTTACATGTTAAATATGAAAGATTGATTTTAAGACTGAACAAAAATCAGTTTTTATTTCTTTCATTGCAACTGTCCAATAGCTCTCAAAGGTTTAGTTAGTTGGCATGTCTTATGAAAAACCAAAATAAACCATATTAATAATCTGAAAGTTAAGTGTAATTTCTTTTCGTAATTTAATATAAATAAAACAAATAAAAGTTAATACTATATTACAAGATAAAATGTACTCTGATTATAAAACATTTGACACTTACATCATCCTTCATAGGCACTTTTGGAGGGTGAAATTCTTCATTGTAAGACCGCCCACTACTAGGATGAGTCAAACGGCCTGTGATGCGTCGGACAAGATAAGCATCATCAATGCTAAATTCAATCACAGCATCCAAAGATTCGTTTCGCTTTTCTAGAAGATGGTCCAACTATATTATTTCAGAACAAAGAATTATATATTGAGGAGTGAGACAAACAGGCAGAAATTTGAGATGTTAAATGAATACATGATTTATCATATTTGAATATATATAATATCTACAATCTAGTTTTCTAACTGAAGGATTATTGAGATACTATAGATATTGATGGAGTTCAATTATTACCATCAAAACGTTCATGTTTGTTTACATTTGTAGTTCACTATAATGCTGACAGATGTCTTATGAATTTAGTCTTAAAAAGTTTTTTCAAATAATAAACTGTTAGTCATGTTCCAGCCAAGCGCTTTACCAGTCGTGCTATAAATTGTGTTAGCAATAGTGTATACATATTGTGTATTTTGATCACTACTCTGACCATCAGGTTATGGGTCCAGATTACGCGAGTTGAAACGAAACAATATTTTGACTAAACGAAAAGTTATAAATAAAAAAAGTGCAGAAGTTGAACGATTTGTTAGTCTAACAAAATGGTGCACGCGAATGAGATGCATTTAACACAACTCGAGATAATGTCACACAACAACTAAAATACATGGAAAATACAAGTCAAAGCCTTGCTGATAAAAAATCATACATAGGGATATGTGTCAGGAGAAATACCACAACCCGAAGTGGTTGGCGAACACGCGGTGCTTGTTGCCGCGCAAGCCGCACACAAAGCTTGGCTAGCGGCCGATCGGAAGGCCAAAGCTGATTTGATCCTGTCCATCAATCCATCTGAATTAAACCAGATTCAGGGATGCGTTACTTCATGCGATGTATGGATAAAACTAGAATCAATCTATGCATCAAATGGAACCACTTGCAAGGCAACATTGATCAAACGTTTCACACAACACAAGATCCAAGATGGCGACGATGTGACTGAATATCTCGATGGATTTTTTGACGCTGTGGATAAGTTGCAAGCAATGGAAGTGGACATAAACGGCGACCTGTTGACGATCATGCTGCTATATAAGTCTCCCCAGCAGTTATGACAACTTTCGATGAGCAATCGAATCCCGTGACAATTTACCTGACGATGAAACGTTGAAAGTGAAGAAAATAATGCGCGTAGTCAGGAAAACGGAAGTTCCACCATAATTGTCAACTTCAGGAAATCAGTTTGTAGACCAAACGAAAGGTGGTACGAGCAGTAGTACTGGATACGAACAGAAATGTAAACAAAAACCACATCTAAGCTATAAATGCAGCTTTTGCAAAAAGAAAGGATACAGGGAGGCCGATTGTTTCTTTAAAAATAAGTTGAGCGAACAAACGGCAAATAAAGCTGACGATGGTCATTGTTGTTTTTTCGTCGACAAAGAAATTAAAAAATCTAGCAACATAAACAACCTTTGGTGCATTGATAGTTGTTGCACATCCCACTTATGCAACAATGAACATGCATTCACAAGCGCAAAGAAAATGCACGGGAATCTTAAACTTGCCAATGACAGTGCCACGCGAGTAAAAGCGAAAGGTGACACGCAAATCACCACTGCGAACAGTGTGACAGACTATCACATTGAAAGACACCTTATATGTACCCGACCTCTGAACGAACCTCATTTCTGTGGCAAAAATTGTTAACAACAAGGTAACATTCGAGAAAGATCACGCGACCATAAAAGGCCTAAGCGGTGACATTAAAGTTGTTGTGAATAGAATTGGTGACTTATTATACTTGTGTGAAGGCGATCAGCAAGTGTGCATGGTCACAGGATCAAAAGTTCTAAAAAGTGAATTAGAAATTTGGCACGCTCAACTTGGTCATTTGAATTCGAGATGCATGGTCAATATGCTCAAGAGCCAATGTGTAATTGTTTTAAAATTCAATTAATCAACTGAGTTAAAAAATTGTCACACCTGTCTAGAAGGAAAAATAACATCAACTCCCTTTACCAAACGAGAGGTAATCTCAAAAGAGTTTCTGAAGTCAATCCATTCCGACGTCTGCAGGCTGATGAGGGAAGCATCTCAATGTGGCGTACATTATTTCATAACCTTCATAGAGGACCACAGTCGATTCTCAATATTTCGGCAAAATGACTTTTAAGGGCTCCAGTCTGATGTGTAAATTATAATTTTTTATCATATCTCCAAAACTATTTGAGAAATGAAATTACTTATCATTACAAATATGTAGGTCTTTTTATAATACAAATATTTTATTTGGAGCATATTTTTATAAAACCAATAACTTTCAAGATATACGCAAATATATATTTTTTAACTTTTCAAACACAAAAGGTAAAGTATTGCAACCGTTAAAAAATCTAACCTGAAATGTTGATGGATGTCGACTTCTCATGACATCCCAAACCCCAAAAAGGGGTCTTTGCAATGCCGTATGTTTGTGTATCTGTTTAAACTTAAAATTAGGAGTAGTTTAATAAAGGACGAAAAGAGAAAAAGTTTATTTTGATTAAAACTCGTATCCTGGCATTGATTAAGATTAGAAACAAACTGGCTATTTTCATTTCCCTTGAAAATGACTTTTAGGGTACTTAACAGAAGCAGAAGCTTCCTCTATCTCTGCAACTATTTGAGATACTAGATAACTTTTCATTGCAAAATTGTAGTACTATTAAAAATAAAAATAAAACTTTTATATGAAATATATTTTCATAAAACCAACAGTTTCTGAGATATTGGCAAATATATTGATACAACTTTGTGAGCTTTAGTTGTAAAGGAATACTAGTTTAGTTTTAGCACTATAATTCTCCAATGCCATAGAGTAATTAAATATAAATAAGTCTCTCAAAAAGTTTGTTGTTTTTCCATAAACCGCTAAGGGGAAATGTTTGTACAACAATGATCTTCATGCGTATAACCCGAATGGGTAGTAAAACGCGGTGCTAACAACAATAATAATAAAAATAAATAATAATTAATAAAAATAAATAATAATAATAAAAATAACAACAATGATATATCTCCATTTTAGACTCAATAGTCAATATTTACATTTTTTACTGGTCAAAATTTATAAATGAGGAATTTAATAGCAATGCGATGGCATGAAGATTTGCAACACCAATAAAAATGCCAGAAATTTTAACCGGAAAATGAATTTTTAACCACTCAAGTGGTAAATTTCCTCATTAGAGATTGCACTGACTGTGGAACATTTTTTTCTTACAATTTCAGTGGCAAATTTTATTTTATTTTATTAAATTGAGTTTCTTGCATATATGCCTTAAATTATCTACCAGAATACTCCATAACTACTAGACTATCTTATTTTACCTAAAGAAAATATTTATTTGCTCACCTCTCCCCCTTCCCCCTCCATCAACACCACACACCTCTTTCTTTCCCCCTCCATAAAGTTGTCTAATACTGTTTCACTGTGTGGTAGCGCTGGAAACAGGGTGCAGCACACAAAGCCACCTTACAGTCTTCACACTCATATCTTGATTCCCGCCTTTGTCCCATTTTATAACACACAACACAACGCCGAGTTGGATTTTGTTTTGCTGTTGTAGCAACAATGTAGGATGGATAATGAGGTGCATTCATCCTAGTTGGAGGAGCAGTTTTTGAGGGTCTTCCTGTTGGTTTTTTATCACTTTTGTGGTACTTCATAATTAAGTTTTCAATTAACTTCATTTGAAATTCCATTCTTGATTCACTTCCTCCATTTTTTTTGTAGAGCAGATATGAATTGAGGCAACAAATATCCAACAAATGTCGGAAGTGTTTTTGGTAATATTTTTTCAGTTTCTTCCTAGTGCTTCGATAGCTGACCAGGTAAGCATCACTAAGATCTACTCCTCCCATCTGACAATTGTAATCCATCACTAATTTAGGTTTAGTAGTTTCTTGACCTCTTGCTCTGGCTGGAACCATCTTGTTATCATGTGTGGTGCTCATAAGACAAATATCCTTCTTGTCTTTCCATTTCATGATCATGAGTTTGTCTCTGTATACTGCTACACTTTCCCCTTTTTTCAATTTTGCATTCTTTATCTCTCCCGGCACTCCCTTCCTATTCTGACGTAGGGTTCCCATTGCGTCTGTTTGATAGTTACAGAGTTTGTCGTATAGATCAGGACTTGAAAACCAGTTGTCCATTGTTACTCTGTATCCCTGGTTTAGAAGAGGCGCCATAAGTTCTAAAACTACTTTTGAGCCATAGGGTTCATGTTTTAGGGAGTCATCAAACATTGTATCATTGCCAACATAGATGAGAAAATTCCACACATAACCAGATTTCGATTCGCATAGCTCGAAAGATTTTATACCAAATCTAGCGCGTTTTGAAGGGATGTACACCTTCCATGACAAACGTCCCTTCCACATCATTAGTGACTCGTCTACTGACACATCACACTCTGGTGTGTACACACTCCTAAACTTATCATTCAGGTGGTCCAATATGGGCTTCAATTTATATAACTTCTTTGAACCACAAGTCACTTCATCATATGCCTCATTATCAACAAAATGTAAAAATTTGAGAATAAGGTGAAATCTTCTTTCAGAAAATAGTTCCATAAATATTGGCGTTTCTAATATTTTCCGCCTGGAAAAATAGCTCTTGTTATCAGGTTTTTGGTGAAGACCTTGCAATAAAAAAAATGACAGTAACGTCATAATTTCATCCTTGTTTGTTTCATGCCATTGATGTATTCTAGATTTTAATTTTAGGTTAGGACTGTTTTCTAAAAATTGCTGAGCATAACGGTTTGATTCAGTGCTTATCATTTCAGCTATTTCAGGAGTTATAAATAGTTCAAAATATTCCAGGGGATCATTGGGATTTTCTAATTGAACTTTTAGCCCTGGTTGACCACTAAAAGGAAAACGAGGTCGTTCCGTGCCTACCTTTGTCCATGTGCCATGATGAATGTTACAATCACCATCCTCACCAATTACGTCTTCTTCGCTGTCATTATCACTACCTGACGAAATTTCCACATTTGTCTCACTATCACTAGAACATTCACTCTCTGAAATATCACTAAGCTCATTGTCATGTAGTAAATCATTTAGTTCTTTATCACTAAGAATCTTAGCCCGTTTACTTGGCCCTGCCATTTTATTTACTAACAACAATACAAAGATTACAAAACAACACAGATGTTACTGGTTATTGAAATAGATTTATAAACAAACGCCCCTATTAGCAAACGCAAGAACTGCGAGTTGAAAGCAAGAACTACAGAGAAAGGTCTAAAAACAAATAAAATACGAGCAGACTCGTCTTGGCCACTAAGAGTGAGTACGAAAAACACCATGACGTAATATTCCGTCATAGCCACTGCGTAAACAAAATGGCTATGATGATTTATTCCGTCATAACCACTTGAGTGGATAATACGAAGTGTTGGCCCTTGTAGACCCAATATTGATCTTTTTTATCGGTCCAAACATACGAATGTGAACATTAATTCTTTAAAAATAAAATGATAAAATTTAAAAATTGGGACTAAAGAAAAAGTTTTACATTAAGTATAGTGCAATTTATGCTTGGGTTTGCTAGAATATATTATTTCGTTTCACATATAGTATGAGTTTTGGGTAAATATCTTCATTTTTAAACAATAGAGCGAGAAAGTCTGTGCGGAGTTCCGTACCATTTATTTTGATACTATACAAGTTGAGGATGGCCCTCAAAAGGACAAATTCTGACCATTTTGTTTGGAGTAAACTTTCTTGGTGTTTACGGGTTTAATAAGGAGCTTTTCTCCCAGGTCTGTGGCTTTGATTATATATTAGAATACCTTACTAATTAACTTTAATATGTTTCATTGTTCTTTGTTCTGGGGTTTTCACCCTCCTATGTATTTTGTAAGCCTGTATACCTATTTGGAAATTATTCTCGCCTGTAGTAAAATCCTTACATAGCCTAAGCCCCTGACTTTATTTTTGTTGAATAAATATGTATATGATAATTTGATATTCTCTCCTTTGTTTATGCCAGTTTGTTGCTTGGTGGTAAGCAGTGCTTGCGCTGCGAGGTAGCAACCCCAGACTACATAATTGAGGCAAGCTCACATTCTAGAAATTTGTTTGGATAAAAACATGTTTTATACAAACTTAAAGGTGATAAACATGAGAGCACCGAGAAGCTTCACGGATGTTTAGGAATTCCATATTATTTATGAAATGGTTTGATATTTTTTAATATCATTTTCACCAAATTTTAGATGAAAGTTTGACCTTTAAAATTGATCAAACCTGCTAATAATTTTTGCCTACAATTTGTTGAAAGCAATATTTAAAAATATCAACCCACTTCTTAAGTAATATGGGATTTCTAAACATATGCCACATGTCTCAGTGCTCTAACATGTAGCACCTTTAAGAATTACTTAAATTCAGAAATGAGAGGGAATATTTAACCATTTTGGGAAAGTTAATCATTTATGCTTAGCAAATTTTCTACGAATCGTATTTTAGATTCATTGTTTAATGTGAATAATGATTTGAACTTAAGCCATCTCTAATTTAAACCATACTGAAATAGACAATAGTGTTATAGAGTAATGGTACAATAAAAAAGTTTTTAAATATGTGACATTACTATTTTTCCCATTATACTTAAAATATACCACATTACAGTTTATTTTAAGTTAACACATGAATATAACATTAGTTTTTCTCAAGTGTGTGGAAATAAGATAACTGTCACAAACCCCTACCTTCTCTGCTTGCGGCAATGTGCGTGGGAATCCATCAAGCAAGAAGCCATTCTTGCACTCGGGCTTGTCCAAGTTTTGTTTAATCATATCCACAACCAGATCATCGTTCACAAGAATACCTGTAAATGGAAGCACTAAATTTATTTACCAAAGGTACTAAGTTAGGAAGGATAATTGAACTAATAACCTGTGCATTTAATATTCAATACACACTGCTTCACTACATAAAAAATGTTATTTTTAAATTTTTTTAACCAAACAAACCATAGTTGTCTACTGCTTAGTAGATATCTTTGTTGCCTACATTCCATTGTAAACTATACACTGAAGTAACGCACTGTAATGAAAACATTTCAAAACAGCCAAAAGCTTGTTATATGCATAACCCACTTGCCTTACAATAAAAGAGAGTATCATTTTTGATGTAATTAGTGTAGATTTCCAATGTAAAAATGCATTTTAGATTTAAATGTTAGAATGGGGACTATTTTGTGTGTGATAAAAGTTTATTTGAATAAAAACAGCTTATTTCATGAATTATTTTACCTTCTAGTGAACAGTGTGTAAGATGTGATAGCTGATGAACAAAATTAAAACATTTATTTATACTATTATTAATGGCAATGTGAAAGTGTAGCATTAATGTAACTCTCTTAACATTCATTACTACCAAGAATGAAGAGGTATAAAATGGATGTTAAAATAAGTCAAGGGAATACATTTCATGGATATCCATTTGAGTTATCTATTAATCGTGGTATTTTCTTATATTATTTAGATTGAGATTTTTGTTATTTTTTGATAGGTGACAGACAATTAATAATAAGTGTGAGTGAGTAAGTGTGCACATATTATTTTTTAAACTTTTTCATGGTCTAGTAAGATATTAAACATCATAATTATTACTACTTTGAGTTTTTAGCAATGTTTAAAATTTACTTTAGCCTTTATTGACAAACTTTATTAATTACTCTGTGTTTATCACAAAAAAATTATATTGGTTTAATTTTTATCTTTTACTTAAACAGACATACTTTATTTTACAAAAAATATATTTTATCATATATCATTCATCTATATTTCAAATTAAAGAGCATAATCTCATCTTTAAAACGGATATAAGTACCATTATTATAACATAATTACTTTGTATTAGAGAAATCACAAATTATGCTAAAAATGGCCAGCATTTCTGCTATGGACCATGTATTTTCTGTCAGCAGTTTAAGTTATTATTATTATTAGCACCGCGTCTTACTACCCGTTCGGGTTATACGCACTTACGCTAATGTGTAATGGTACGGTGATTGTGAGATGAAATGGAGGACCTACAGTTTAACATGGAATCCGAACCACGGTGGAGGCCTGGCATTCTCCACATTCACAAGATGTCTTGTCAGAGAGCAGTTTAAGTGTTATACCTGGCCCTTCAATGGCACACAAGTTTTTACCAATTTTAATCTATCACCTACCCACACCAGTGGGCACATGGACAAAGGCAGTATCAGTTTAGTATTTTATGGTACAGTATACTAATGATAGGGAGTTTGGGGTTTGAATCTGTCAAGGGGTACTGTGGTGGTTTTTCATGTAATTGTGGACACACATTTTCTAAATTGTACCTTCCACATTTCAATCCCTTCAATGTCTGAGGAGGGACCAAAGAGGTACTAAAACGTGAAGAAAATATAGATATCTATAAGATCAATATAGAGCTCTTAAAGTTTACTATGAATATAGGTCCAAGAGAGAATAGCTTTTAAATGAATAAAATATACATTGAAAAATTAGGTAGTTTTTGACTGAACTATCAAAGTAAACGAAAATATATAAGTTTAAATAAATATGAGTAAGTATGCTTATCTAATTTATGGTTAAAGATGTTTTAAATTATATTTCAATACACAGTTGAATGAAGTGGGAACAAGCAGAAATAAACAATAATTATAGTATGAAACAGAAACAGCAGGAATGATCAGTAAATGTGAGAGTATTAAGTATTTCTGGTAACTAACCTTAAAATAGGGCTTAATGAGAAGTTTAATACCTGTTGCTTCATTAAGGTGATGTGAGAAATAACATTTATTCAAGTTGATCAACTGTAAAATAACATTACTAAACATAACTTCAACTCACATTATTATAGTAATGGCAGAAAGCTAGGTAGATTGTATGCCTTCTTTATTTTATAAATTGTTAAATTAGGTCTCTGTAAACACTATAAAAAAGGCTTATTTTATCATTTCACCATTTTACAAGCTTTTATTTTATTAATCAATGATCTGGGATATGCAGTTTGATGCAAGAGTGACAGCTTTATTTTTAGCCGGGTTTGTTGTAAAAATCGATGGCTGTCCACTTACTGATTTTTTGATAGTCTTGTTTTTGCTTTCCTTAAAGTAGTATTTGAAGGGAAGTCTTTGTTTATTGCCAACAGAGTTGTTTTGTAAGGTATTCCTGCAAGACCTTTCTTGTCTTCAATGACACTTACATTGTAAATTAAACTAACAGTTTCTCCCTTTAACTTAAATATTATTTTTTTATTTGCATTATATTTCCATTAATATCAAATATAAGCATAAGCAAACCACTGTGAAACGACCATAGATTCATGATAACCTCGAAACGCAAGATTGCATCAAGCGCAAATGTGTCGGCTAATTTGCCATCTGTTGTTGTGAGTGAGCTTCAAATGTTTACATCAACCTCGGGCTCTGATATTGTGATGTAAATTCTAGTTCCACCAAATAGATATCTCATGTGAGGTGCAATTGTGAGCTACCAGTAGCTTGTGATCAATGGTTTGGGAACCCTGTTCTAGAGCAGTGACCCTCTAATTATATAATGATTATTGGGGCACTGTTACGTGGTTTACAAACACAAAGCAATTTAAAAGAAATATTCTAAATTAATTATCTCATGAAGACCTTTTGTCAATAGAGAATTCATAGAAGCCTGCCACTACTACATGGAGTGAAACAATAACTTACAGAATGGCATTTGCTTAGAAATCTACTCTTTTCCTTTGAGGCTTTATATTTTAATGATAAACTTTAAATTTTGTCTATAAATAATAAACCCAATCCCAACATCACACCTTCATCCATTGTTTTCTTAAGTTTGACACCCAGTTTGGACCCTGAAGCTATCTCTGACCGAAGCATGTCACCTGTAGATAGATGACACACACAAAACTTCTGCTTCAGTAGAGGTGCCTGCGAACAAGGTTTTTTTGTATATACATTAAATACAGGTACACAAGAAAAAATATGACAGTTAAATATGTGATAGAGGTATAAGAACAGAAGAAATCTTAGTAATATCTTATTTCATGTTGAGTTAACACCACCAGAAAAACTTTATTATATTCTAGCAAAAGAAAAAACTGCATTTTAAAATGCTGAGTGTTTGCCAAGCTTAAATTTGAATCACATTTAAAATGTTTACTTTTAATAGATAAAAGTCAAGAAAACTTACCAATTACAGTGCCTACATAACTAAAATAATCAAACAATAGTATCAAATAGTGAATAAAAGGGTTGTAGTCAAAATCTTTCAGAAACCATATTTAGTCGATACAAACTTTTAAGTTTTAAAACCTTACAAAAACCACATTCATGGTTGATACAATCTGTAAGTTTTTAAACTTCCCTGACTTTTTTTCAGATTTTCTAGACCAATAAAATATGCCTTTTTATATCTCATGAACATTTATTAGTAAATTTTATTATTTCGCAGTTCTCTATTAAATTCTTGACAGATGACTGCCAATCCCCTTTGCAAAATTCGATGAATTGGACGCAAAACTAATAGTTTATACCGAGTTGTGCTTTCATATTTTGTACAGTATTTCAGAAACTATTGCAAAAATATATATCTAAGTAACCCAGAAAATTTTATAAATTTCCTGGTCACAACAAATTCCCTGACTTTTCCATATTTTCCAGTTGCCTACAACTCTACAAATTGTATTGTTAATGGGTACCTTCCCTATTCTTTAAAATATGAAATAGCCAATACAGTTAATTTTAATTTAATATTCAAACTCCCACCCTTTTTAGGCTAGTACAGTAGAGTCTCGGTAATTCAACCTAATGTGGACTGAAATAGTGTCACGTTATTGAGATGTCGAGTTTTACAAATGAACTTGCATAAGATGCATGTTTACTATGCCATGTTTACTAAACATGGATGAATCACAGTAAGTATCAAATATTATAGGTACAATTGTACTGTGCTGTGGTGTTGTATGGTACAGTAACAGTAATAAATGTATAGTACAATATATTACATGTTAATATAACAGTGTGTGTACATACATGTAATATACGGAAATGCAGTACAGTAATGTACATATAATATTGTATTGATTCGCATAACACGATATTGAATTGGAAAACTAACCAACCCAGCACTTGTAAAGACAACACAGAAAAAATTTTCCACTGGAGTTACATAAACTGAGAGGTTATACAGTTGAATGACCTTAGATTGTGATGACTGGCACCAACAACTATCATATGGCTTTATATGTATTAAAACAAATTTTCTATATACATAATTATATCATATATATATATATATTAAAACACATAATATAATATAACATACTTTGCCATTTTACCAAAACTCACAGAACTGGCCAACTCTTTTGACTATATTCCATTCACGGTAGGAATTACTCTCTGAAAGGTCTTTTTTCTTACCAATATCCTACTATATAATAGATTTATGGTAGGGAAAAAGGCCTTTCAGAAGTCAATTCCTACGGTGAATGGAATATAGATAGCATTCACGTCATAAGACACACTGTGGTACTACAAGGTGTCTACTCAACTTGACCAATGAAATTCTCGACTTTTCCCCAGATTTCCCCAAATCATTTCCTAAAATTCCTGACTCAAAAGTATGTCACCCCTTACCCCCTTCCCTTACATACACCATACACACACATTTTTTTATCAACTTTTTTCATGAATAATAATAAGTTTTAAAATTTAAATATACAGATTTTTTATTTGTATTAACATAGTCCACTAAGAATTGGGATTAGCAGACCAATATTTGGCAACTATTTGTAAAAAATGACCGAAGGTAACAAAGGAAATGCGATGTTGACTGAAGGCGATTCTCCCGCCCAGATCCAATTGATGAACTCTTCCAACTATAGCTGCCCCATTCAGGTGGTATGACTTACAGCCAATGACGTTGTTAGAAAAGCCACTTACTTAATGCAATAATAGTTTGTTAAGTTTTGTTAAAGGCAAATTGTGCTGCCAGTATTCATTTATGTTTTCCTGAGTGATGGTGGTCGGGCATCTGACCGCCCTTCCGCCAGCATGTTGAGTGTGTTCTTTAAAAAAAAAGAGTCAAGCCGCCTATAAGAAACACCTGATTTGGTCAGGCCGACAAGTTAGATCATCTCTAGCTCACTATTTATCCCTTCCCCGCTTCCTCCGCCACTAAAGTGCCTGACCTAGCTGCAAGATGACTGTTAAGATATATAACTGGTGGGGAGTATTTAAAATAAGTTAGAACTCTCAGACAATTTTATTCTGATTTGGATAAATTTTGCTTTTTTTTGATTGTTTTATGATGAATTAATTTAATATTTTTAGTTAAACAACATTTTCCCCGATTTTTTTTTCTTGTAATTTAAGGTATTCACGACTTATTCCCATTTTTCAACCACTTCAAATTCCAGGCCACTTCCCGTTTTCCCAGACAGTAGACACCCTTAGTACAACCCCAACTAGGCACAACGATGTTCTGATCCTGGGTACAGTAGAGACACACATTACAACAGAGAATGTATCGGTTCTACATATATCGTGCCTACAGAAGTTACTAAAAGTGTCTCACTTGAACTGAAGTGAGACTGGCTTTGACCAAAGTTGGTAAAAACACTAGTTTCCCTACTAGTTTTTAGTTTAATCTGTAGAACTATTTCAGATTAAATGTGCCAAACCATAATTAACCCGCAGGACTAATTCAAATGAAATGTGCCAAGCCACAATTGATGCATTTATTAATTTTGGGTTTTGAAATCAAGCTTTACAATTTAAGATAAAATTCACACTTTAGTTTTATTTTAAAACATAATAATTTAAAAATTAACACAAATATAATTTTATTAGTGAGTATGGTAAACTTTCAAAAACCTTCTTTATGCCTAAGTTACAATCAAAACCCTATAAAAAGTAAAAAAAAATTGTTATTTAAACACCTTTGAAAAGGATATTAAGAAACTTGAAAATGATTATGTAATAACTTTTCAAGGACTTAGGCATTTGTATGATTCAGTAAAATGTTTAAGAAATATGTTACATTGAGTAAAATATCAAAGTACCAAAAATAAAAAGGCTAAGTCCTACAATCAATTATCTATCTTAGGCCCTAAATATAAATATACTTTGGACATGGGCACAAAAAAATACTTTTCTCTGTTCCAAGTAGATGAAAGTATTTATGCTTTTCTTTTAATTTAAAATGAATTTACTTTTTATATTAATATGTTTAAAATACACTTAAGTTCATGCACAAATGTTAATGTATGTTTTATGGACATTTATTGCATTTTATCTATACAGAACACAGGCTGGAAACATATGATGATGATGATGACCTATACACAGTATGTGATATTTCACCTCAGTCATTTCCCTCAGTTTGTATGACTATTCATGATGGTGTAGTAGCATATACCTATCCTTTTGATATAATTGTTTTATGATGATAAAATATATCAACACAAGCAGATAATAAATTACTTAATTAAAGACAATGACTTCTACAAATATCAATACAATGGTACAAACCATTTAGTAGCAGCTCCGAAGTGTTAGTGAGAATTTCACAAGCGGTGGGGTGGGGAATGTGCAATGAAAATAAAAAGGAAGGTATGAAAGAATGGGAAAAATTATTTAAAAAGATACATTGCTAAGAGGTAGGCTTCGATGAAAGAAGGACTGCAGGAAATAATAAATTAGATGAGAGGTGAGCAAAGGGCTTCAAGGAAAAACTAAACAAAAGTAAAGAGATGATTCAAAAAGAGTTAGAAAAAAATCAAGAAAAGTTATTACAGGTTGATAAAAAGTATTTAGGTACTGTTTTAAGCCAAGCCAAGCCAAGTTTTAAGCCAGAGTGGAGTGACGTCTCACCATCACAAGCCTAGGAGTGCTAATGGGATGAAAAGAAGAAAAAGAAGTTTATCACCTAAAAAAGGTATGTCAACTATTCTGGAAATAAAATGAAAAGTATATAAAGAAAGAGCTTTCTAGCCCCCAAAATGTGAATTTTTCAGATACCAAAAAAAAGTTAAAAAAAAATCACTCATAGAAAAAACTGAGGTGTTATATTTGAACACATAAAAGGTGTTGAAATCCAATAAATAAGATGTTAAGGCAATCATAAGGTGTATATTAATTTCCTATATCCATATATTAATGCAATAAAATCATCACAGAAAAAAAATCAGTGTTTTAAGGTTTTGGAAGTTGCCTAACAATACATCAAGACAATGTTGGCCCGTGGCTTTGTGAGATGGAGGGTAGTAATGATCTATTGAAGGGGTAGATTGGATTTAATTGGGGCAATGTTTTGAAGGTAGTTACTTTAACTTTAGCTAGTAAAGTTTATGATGGTAAACATATATCTAAGTGTAAAAACATAGTGGAGAGGCGAGTCAAACTGTGGTAATAGCTGTGAATTTCAGGATGCTAGATGCTAGCAGCACTGCATATGCGCTGAGTGGGGAGGCGAGTCAAGGGTCAAAAACAATCCAAATAATCAGTCTGTAAAATGTACTCTGGCAGTGAAGATGAAATGCTCTATGATAATAGTGTCATTAAATATTTGTCGGTCATTGGAATGAGACATTATCCGGTTCACCTAATAAACGAACAATGGCACAAATTTGGAGAATATCATCGCTTATTTTCCCATATCCAAAATGATTTTTTCAGTATTTGAGATTGGATTACAATAAGTTTGAGTATATTTAGAACCTTGTAACCCCACAACTGACAATAAATCTAGATAATTTCATCAGACAACCCATAGAATCTGGTGAGGAGTTGGTGATAACTTTACGGTAAGTAGACCTATAAATTATATGTTATAGATAGAATATGTTTTTCATTAAATGCTTTTGTATGAAGATAATATTAATATATATGCTTAAATAAATATGCTGACTACATGATTCAATAAGATGTTTTTTTTAATTGTATTTATTAAGATGAGATTAATTATAATGAAGAAAAAAACACTAAATCCAAATTGTACTGTCTAAAACTTGTTATTACAATTTTGTTTTTGAAACCAATTTGGGTCATATTTACAAGAATCCATGTTGAAAAGAATCGAGGGCTTTTCCCCAATACCGTTCTCACCTGTAGAACCGGGGTAGGGACTCTAGACTGCAAGCAAATCTGCTTGAAACTGTGGGGTAGCTGGGTGTGTTAGAACTTGAATAAGCGTATTTTAACCGTTTTGGGACTGGTGTCACGTACACGCGACTGCATCAAACTACCTGTACAACCTAATGTCACATAAACACATCTTCAAGTTTTACCGGTGGTGCACTATTGTCGCGCTAATGCGACAAATATGATTCTTTCACAAACATATAATGAATTCTTTTGGCTTTAGAATGAACTATTAACACTATCAATATATGGAAATTTACAGAAAACATCACCATGAAAATCATGTTACTACTGACCTGAAATTAACCGTCGTGCATAAACAACTATGGTGAACCCTTCACAGATGTCATCTAGTTTTATTTCCAAGTTTTTTGTGGACCACATGGTTAGTGAAAATAAAATCAATGAAAATGTATTAAATGCAAAATTTGATGATGAATAAAGTTATTATAGGAGTGATAGTTATTCTGAAACTGAAGAAGAATTAAGACACTAACAATATTGTTAGTGGCATTATTTTACGTGAATTACCTTCTGATATCGAATCAGACCTATATATTTCTACCGATGAACTTCCAAATCAACCGACAAAACGACGAAAAATAATCCCACTAAGTGAAAATTAACCTATAATAATTGATAGTGTAACCTAGTCTGACAATGAATTCAACCCTATCATTCACCATTTTGATGATTCTAATTCCAGCATACACTAATATTTTTACCAATGAAAGTGATTTTGCATGTTATTTAAATCACTTCTTACAGCTGAAATTGTTGTGGTTGAAACAAATAGATATTATGAACAAGTTTCCACCAAAACTCTTCTTTCACTAAGTTCAAATTTGAAATGATGGACACCAGCGGATATAAATGAAATTTCTACATCTATGAGTAACTATGCTTAAGGTCAGAAATAAAAAAATATATATTATAGAGTACTGGTCAACAGACAGACTTTTGTACATGTACCCATAATTTAGGAAACTATGGGCATAGACAGATACCTTAATATCCTCAGTATGCTTCATAACCTAGTCTGTGGATGAATTTTGGTTTTTAGAATGTTAGTACTGAAAATCTTAATAACCAGGTTCTGAACTTCATTCGTAAGAGTATTTTGTTGATACCCTTGATGTTCTTTACATGTGGAAGTAAACTTTTGAAATAATTTTCATCTTCATCAGGTTTTATGAGTTCTTTTATAGCTCTGTTTTCCTCCAAAAATGATATTTTCCTCTTTTTTTATTTCAACAAGTGTTTGGAGCTGATTATGCCTATTTCTTTTCGCATTTTTTTGGAAGGTATTAGGATGAATTAAGACATCAGTAACTGACTTGTTTTTAGAAATTTGTTTCCTTAGCCATAATGACTGGAGGAGAATCACTATCATCATTGGCTTCAGAATTCATTTGACAATGACTCCGAACATGACCAGCAATACCAGATAATTCTTCCTCATGTGTGTCACCTTACAAAGTTTGATTTCAACAATCTAATTCTTCTTCAGTAGCTCGCTCAGTAGATTTTTCACTAATCTTTAAAAGTGTGTGCTCAGGTGCTATCTTCCTCTACAAGTTCCCACTTGATTGTCTTGGCATGAACTGATCTCTTAAAAAATCCATGAGTTTGAAGTATGGCCAATTTATCTAGTAGACAAATTCTTCTTCATCTCCATATCGGTATTGTTGAGTTTTTCGAAACTCCTTTCTGTAATAATCTCTGAGCGATTTCCAATTGCTTTGGGCATCTTTCACTACAACATCGAATTAAAAAAAAAATTGTATTTACTTCAAAACCAAATTTTGTATTTAATAATACTTTATTTATTTTCAGATATCTTACATCTGAAGCTTCATTCAAAAGTTTAGCTTTTGCATTCGAAGTAGGAGCCACAACAGTCAGCAGGATTGTCACACAAACAGTTGACGTGGTGTGGATATTATTGCAGCCTTTACACTAACTGTGCCTACAAAAGAAACCTTACTACAGATAAGTAAGCAGTATTTAGAACTGTGAAATTTTCCTAATTGTATTGGCTGTATTGATAGAAAGCATGTATAAATTAATGCTCCACCTCATTCTGGTACAATGTTTTACAATTACAAGAAATCCTATTCCAATGTTTTGCAAGCAGTATGTAATACAAACTACAAGTTTATAATAATTGATGTCAGGGCATTCAGAAAGTAAAGTAATGAAGGCACATTAACAAGTTCGGAAATGTACCTTTTATTGAAAAGTAACAGGTTGAACATTCCAGCTAAGATGATTTTTTACCAGGAACTGACATTAAAATGCCTTTTGTTTTTCTAGCCGATGAAGCATATCCTCATTTAGTTTGTGTGTTAACGTTACAAAAGAGAAAACTTGAATGTTGAAACTGCTACTTTTAATTCATGGCACTCTAGTGACAGGAAAACCGTGGAATTTTTGTTCAGCATTTTTTATTCAAGGTGGCGAGTATTATCTAAGAGCATTGAAACAAGTTCTATTACTGCTAAAAAAATTATAAATACTAGAGGCTATAGGGGGGCGACGTGATAACAGAGTCCGACCGCTGAATGCCACTATAATTGTGTGTGATACATTTAAGTGCTATTTTACACACAATCGCATTAGTTTTCCTAGAAACTGAAAAAGTGAAACTGCTCTCAGCCTCAAAATGAAACAGTAAAACCTTCAGATTTGTGTGTTTTAGGTTTGTAAACAATGTATGTATATTGCACTATAAAATATAAATGGGTCATTCCATCAAGTCAACAAGGTCTTCAACCTCACATTTTTAATTTTTTTTTTTTAAATTTGGCTTATTGGAAGAACCACTTGAGATATATGCCTATGTAAAATTTCATGTCCATATCTTTTTTTTATTTATGAAGTTATAGAGGTGCAAAATTTGCGATTTTGACCAATTTTGTCACCATCTTGTTAACTTTAAATTTGAATATTTCAATAATTTGGGCACCTATAGAAGTGATTCAAGTGTTTTTGGAAAGGTCTTGAATAGCTTTTCATATGAAAGGTTTCTTAACTATATTACAAAAAGAACCAAAAAAACACATTATGTTAAACATTTTGTAGGCCATTTTCTTAAAAACTTTTTTTTCCTTTATTATTATTAGCACCATGTCTTACTACCTGTTCGGGTTATACGCACTTACGCTAATGTGTAATGATAGAGTGATTGTGAGATGAAATGAAGGACCTGCATACAGTTTAATGTGGAATCCGAACCACGGTGGAGGCCTGGCATTCCCCACATTCACAAGATGTCTTGTCAGAGGTGAAGGAGGGGTTTGGTAATCAGTTAAATCTGTGCCGGGACCGAAGTTTTTTCCTTTAAAAAAATATATGTTATATGCATATTATTACTTATTAACTATGCAACCTTTGAAGATGGAATGCAAATGAGTTCAGGAGTTATGTTAGATTTAGTAAAACAGGAGTTTTCATTTCCAAATATTTCCTTAAGTCACACAAGTTTGCTCCATTGCTCCTTGAAGTTAAATGACAAGAAAGTTAAAATGTTACCACCAGTGTCGATCATGTGTGCAAGTAACAAATCCATGTATTTAATCCATTTCTAGCCGTCCTTTGACTTGCGTAATACTTGCAAGTTTTGACTCCTCTGCTGAAGAATACACCTTTGTTATAAGTTTCCCTTATTGCAATGGAATAACACAGTGAAGTTTCTGTGTTCCAGAAATGTATCTAGAGTTTGCAAATCTCTCCTGCAAAAATATCTGTACAATTTCATATTCTTCTATTGTCACAAACATGAATGTAATTCCTTCTATGTTGTGACTTGCCCATTCATATAACTGTCTTGGTGTCATTATTTGCTCTGCATAGGACTTTTTAAACAGGTTCTAGCAACATTTCCCCCTACACCATCACAAGCATTTTTAACATGTGATGTGGCAAAGAAGTGCCACTCTGTTTTGCATCTAAAGTATTGGTGATGTAAACACAAATTTGTAAGTTCTTGCGATTTTTATACTGTGATGCTACTCCATCTGAAAGATGTGATTTTTTTTCAGTGGTGAAAAGTAGTGTTAAGGAATATGATTAGCTTTCTATGAAATGTATAAACTGCTGTTGTATCATGCTGAAGGCACTCTGAGATTAGCACAAAACTTGAATGTTTAACATTGTGTGGTTCTTCTGATGAGTTTAAATAATCAATAACAAAGGGATGAATTGTGGATAGTGCGTTGTTCAAATGGAACCCTTGTACTGAGTCCTGAAGAACAAATGAGTAATTTTCTGAAAAGTCATAGACCACTAAATACTTAGCCTCTTGCAGAGATTTTTTCTTCTCAGAAAAGAAATTAGCTTGCTTTTTAGTGGTGAAAGAATGACAAATTATTTTTAAGTTTTTCAAATAGGGAATCCAAGAATTCATCCACCGGTTTTGAAACAGTTTCCAAGATTGAACGGTTCACTGTGATCCACTGCTTGTATGTTATCATGTCAACAAAGCTACTGTCAGAGATATTTTCAAACGTTTTGCATAATTCACTATACCCTGGACAATATTCACAGTTTCTGAAGTAGCACTTTGGTAAAGGCGGATTACAAATTACTCTGGATAAACAATCTTTGTAATCATAAATTGGCATATCTTCTTCTGCAGTCAGCTCCTTGATCCTGTACCCATTGATCATAAGCTTCACATTCTGGTGATGTGTACATACACACACACATTGTGTGCACCACTTGATCCTGGGAATACACAGTTATTAGGTCGTAGATCAGCAAATTTGGAGAATCCCACTGTAATTTCTGGATGATTATTTTTGAACAGCATGTAAGCCTCTTTAAGAGTACATAGTAGGAGTATTTTTTTAACATGAAACAAATTGAAACAAAGACTTTTTTCCCCAGGCATAATTCTGTTAACATCATCACAATAAAATTGTTCAATAATGTACACATTTTCTCTAGATAAGCTTTTTCCTGGTTTTGGATTAGGTGATGACATAACACCCCTTTCTTTCACAAGCTCTCTTGCCATGTAATTTGTTACTCCAAGCTCCTGCTGAATTTTACCTTAACTCCAACTTTTAGGTAACACTGTTAGTATTTGGACCTTAATATTTCTATTTGATGTGGATGTAAACTTTTCTTTTGTCTGGCTTATCATCTCACTCTCTGCACTGACACTGACTGATATTGAAGATTCTTCACTTGGACTCACTTGTGTAAAAATTGTACTCTTAATAGTTTAATTCATTTTCTGCAGTTTCTTTGTACAGTAATTAGTTTCTGAAAGACATTTCTTCTTGATTGGCATACCGCCTAAAGTAACTAAACTATCATTTAATGATTTAATAGCTGTATGTTTAGTAAATGCTAGAACATCACAAATATCTTCTGAAAAATAGGTGTTTTCTTCAGACTGTTGCTTATTACAGGCCTCATGGCATATTTTGGGTGTCAAAAAGTAGGAAAAACAGGACTTTTGATGGAAAAAATAGGAAAAGTAGGACTGCCAATTTGATTAAAAAAAGGACATGTTAAAAACAATATATTCACCCCATAGAGCCAAACTAAAATAAATAAAATTAAAAACAATGTTTTTATGTCATTGGCTTCCCCCCCCCCTCTCTTTAATTCAGTATTTATTTTACTTCGTTATTTCATTACAAATCCAAATTTGGAAATAATGATAATGAAACACAATAGAAAATAGTAATAATAATGATTATTGCAATAATGATCTTCATTATAATCAAAAGATGACATAGGTTAAAATAAACTGTCATCCACCTTAAAATAACATATATTTAAAAAAATAATCTGTGAAACAACACGATAGAAAATATATTATTTATTTTACTACCCATCAGGGTTATATATAAAAAAATCACTATCGGTTGTTTTTGGGTTTCTTTGATTCATATTGACTTGCACAAAAGTAGTTCAACATTGTTGTCTTTCTATTTGAATATGATTTTGTTTGTTTCTTATTTTCTCAAAGCAGAGTCACTTTCTTCCAATTTTTTGCCCGGAGCTTTTGGCATAGTTTGAGCTATTTGCAAACCTTTCCGATCATTGAGTTTCATAGCATTATTAATCCTTTCATTCACTTCTGCCATTAATGACTTATAAGATTGAACTTCTTTAGCTTCTGATTCTTGCTTTTCCAACATGTTCTCTTTTTGCATTACCTCTTTAGCTACCTACGATTTCTTTTCCAAAACTATCTTATATGCTTGATACTCTTCACTTGGGTTTTTTATTTTCTCTTCATCTTCTTGCTCTTGTTACTTTCATTCAACCTCAATTCTCTTATTTTCTTAGTCTAGCCAAGTACAACTTATGGGCCCCACGTCCTTTCTTGATGAAATTCTTTGTGAATGATACTGTGATGCACTGATAGTTGTAATGTACAAGACCATCTTTGGTACAGTGCATGCCTCTGATGGATTCCTCGGAGAGACAGGTCCTGTTGTCAGTTAGTTTGAAGTTTGTAAAAATCCTTGTTCAACATAAGTATTTTCATGGGGTAACACAAGGATAACTTTAACAAGCCTTTTAATCTAGCCTATTCTAGTTGGAAATATTTCATTATAGCACTACCTCCAAAAACAATTTTATAATCATTGAATTTTAAAGACACTGTACAAGATTTTGAGCATACATTGAATTTATTCAAACAGCATGACACATTATGATATATTTTGTTTTGCTAGCTTACCAGCAAAAAGGAAAATCCATAGTTCAACCTCTACAAACCAAACAGTTTCTTTCTTCTGAAGGTCCAAAAGTAGTCAAAGTAGGAGTTTTTCCTCAAAAGTAGGACTTTTCCTACTTTCCTACTGTAAAAGTAGGAAAAGTAGGACAAAAATGAGCCCTGTAATATTACGCATCTCACCAAGTAACTAATGGCACTTATCACAAATTTTAGCATTTTCATATAACTCTGGGGAGAGTTCTCTCATCCATGGTGTAACAGATCTAAGATTCTTTCTTACATTACCATGCCCTTTGCTACCCAATGGATTACAACACACACTAGAAAATTTACTCATTTTTCTGTGTCACTTTTTAAAACAAAAAAATAAGTTTTGTACTTAAGCCTGACAAAAACTAATTTATAAAAAATTAAACATCTATAAACACTAGGGATGTACAAAATATTCTATTTAAAACCTCAAATAGCAAGTTCTAATAATAATGAATAGTAATTAGTGTTGTAAATCTCTTTTAAGAACTGGTGGCTGTAGACCTGTTAGCCAAGTGGGTAGGTGGGGATTATCTATGTGATGAGTTAAAAATAGCCTTGTCCTTTGCACTATATTAGAGGGAAGGGGAGGAATTCCAATGCCAAGCAATCCCACACATATTTGCTACTCACCTAAGGGTAAAAGTGGAGGGGGAGTTTTAGCTGAAACATTAGGAGTCAGTGACTCATTGTCTTTGTGCTATCAACATTTATTTGTTATGTTCGGATGATTTAGGGATATAGATTCTAAATACAATACCATCCTTTATGCTGCATGGAATGAGGGTTGGGGAGAGTGAATAGCTTGTCAACACTTCAGTCAGTTGTTAATTAGTCAGCATATGGTGTCACACCTTGTGTCAAAATAACATTTTAAGGGTTTAAAGCCTCGAGAATATTTAAGGTGTCTAATGCCTGGAGAACATTTAAGGTGTTTAAAGCATGGAGAACATTTAAGAGGTTTGAAACCTGGAGAACATTTAAGAGGTTTGAGGTTTGAAATCTGGAGAACATTTAAGGTGTTTGAAGCCTGGATAACATTTAGGGGGTTTGAAGCCTGGAGAAAATTTAGGGGGTGTGATGTGATTATGTTTCAGTCCTGTTACTCCTTTGTTTGATATTCAGCAATTAGAAGAATGCTGATTCAAATCCTGCCAACATGTTTTGGTATATTTGATACTTGGATTCTCCGTCTTACAGTCGTATACAACACTTTGTGTCTCGCTCAATGACTTTGTGGCCATGAATATGGTATCAAGTATACCGAAACATGTCAGCAGGATTTTAATTAGCATTCTTCTAATTGCTGATAATCAAACAAAGGAGTAACGATACTGAAACATAATAATATTTGGATTTGATACTCAACCTATACTTAAAAAATATTTTTTCAACTGTTAACAAGAACACTCAACTAATCTTCTTACCAATTTGAGAAATACTAAAATTTAAGTTTTCTAAAATGATTTAACTATTTACATCAGTGATGAATTGAAACTTGGTTTTTATTCTTACTTTATTGTTCAACATTGTAATTATATTTTAATATATTGTTTGTGTATATTTATACTTGTGGTCAACACATTTTATTTTTCAATTATGTTGATGATGTTATTGCAATGTAGGCCCCTATGTGAATAACTTTATATATGACACTTTGTTGTGCGCTCTAAGCACAATGTAACTAGACATTTGAACATTAAAGCCTTCAATTTTAATCACCATTTTATATTATATATATATATATAATTAATTATACCTTTCAATTTATTTACTGGGTAGAGCCTGTAGCAATACTTAGGTTTTATCTAAGTTTTAACTTAAATTTTACAATCTATTCATTATATTTTTCAATTTATATGCTACCCGCCTCGGTGGCGTAGTTGGCTAACGCACTTGTCGTGTTGAGCTCGACTGCCGAGGACGGGGAGATCGAGGTTCGAATCTCGGTCGGGTGAACTGGGGGTGGTTTTTCCTAAATGGTTTGCCACTCTCCCTCCACGCAAATGCGGGTTCACTTCCTCTAACTCAACCTTCCCAATTCCTAATGCATTAGAGTAATTAGTACTGAAAGCGTATAACCCGAACGGGTAGTAAGACGCGGTGCTAAATATTATTATATTAATTTATATGCTGGGTATAGTAATCCTGAGGTTTTATCTAAGTCTTAACAAAAATTAATATCACTCCTTACTTTAATCTATTTAGAATGTTTTCTAAAATGTTAAATTGTATAGGTTAGTATTTAAAAAAAAAAAAACTACAATATTAATTTTGCTATCATTGGAAACTTGCTGTTGTGTGTATTGATAGTACCGGTAACAATATTATTTATTTAATTTTACAAAATGTAATATAATATAAAATGTTAAAACTCTTAGAGTATTATTCCCGAAAATAATTTGTATAAGTTATATGTATTAGATGTAGAATAAATAAACATATATTAATAATAATAATATTAGCACCGCGTCTAACTACCCGTTCGGGTTATACGCTTTCAGTACTAATTACTCTAATGGATTAGGAATTGGGAAGGTTGAGTTAGAGGAAGGGAAGCCGCATTTGCGTGGAAGGAGAGTGTAAAACCATTTAGGAAAAACCACCCACAGTTCACCCGACCGAGATTCGAACCTCGATCTCCACGTCCTCGGCAGTTGAGCTCAACACGACAAGCGCGTTAGCCAACTACGCCACCGAGGCAGGTAAACATATATTAAAATAAAACAAAGAAAATAATTGTATTATGCTCTATATGTAGCATAGGTTTATAGTATAACCCTCTCATGCTGAATGAGCAAACAACTATGTAGTTCAAATGTTAAATAAAACAAAATATGAACTTTAACATGATTTTTGGTTCCCTGAGCATAATTATGTAGAATGTTTTATAAAATAACACTAGGCCTATAAATAAAGAATATTTTATTCTAGTAGGCTTATGCTTGAATCACGATCAACTAAACTTTAACTTACTGTAACGTTCACTTAAAGTTAACTTAACTTAAGACAAAAGATGTTTGATCACGATTCACATAACTTAATGTAACAACTCGAGCCAAACATCTTCATTCTCGAGGATGATCTGTGATTTGTAGTAGTTGTACAGTGATGATCTGTGAATGCTTGTAGTTTAACTCGATATAATATCTATTACAAAACTTTTTTGATAAATTTAGCTTTCCTATTTTTAGTTTAATTATTTTGTTTCAATGTCTGATCACTATAATTTATTCTAAAGAGTAAACATTAGTCATAATACCAACAAATGAATTACTAAATAGCCCGGTTGACATCACTCACATAATGAATGGCTGGCTAGATCATGTGATATCCTTCAAGTACCGTTCACTTAATGTAAAAGACCTCCCAGGACATCTCTTACATTAAGTTAACTGCACCGTGATCGCTCCCATTTAAACACACGAAGAGATCCTTTACGTTAAGTTACATTAAGTTAACGTCAAGTTGATAGTGATCCCAGCACTACTTACTTCCTATCTGGAGTAAATGACCTAGGATTATACAAAGAGTTCTCCCATATTTTAGTTTATACTTAAAATAATATATTAATGGGTTTAATAATGAGGTATCCCTAAAAACGCCAGCAAAGATCTAAGTAAATATGACTAGCATATGGTAGGTAGGTCCAGCGGTATTTTGTTTATAGTCCTATACATTATCTGAAAACCCTTGGTATGCTAATATCTTTCATCCATATATATATATATAAATTATTAAAATTCTCTTACTTGGGTTCCTTTACCAGATCCAGGGGGGCCTAGTAAAACTGCCTTTATTCCCTTTTGCTGCGAATCTTCCTTAGGCAGGTCGACCTCTTTGAACAAGGGATTCGCTAGAGGAGGCATTAATGCAAATTGGGCTCTAAAGATGCTTGAAAGGAAATAAAATGAATACTGATAAGATTCTTGAACTCACAAATTAAAATATTACGAGAATGCTAAAAAAACTTTAAAAAATTAATAGTCTACTTATATCACAAAGGTAGTAAGTAGGATAAATACGTTTGATAATTATAATCACATTATATTGCAGAGCTCACTCCATGGATCAAATAACTAGATCACTCTGATTATATTGTAGAAAGTTAAAACTAAATTAAGAGTGTTAAAGACAACCGAGCATAAGGCTGCACAGATTACATTACTCTAGAAAGACAAGGATACTCCAGGCTAAAAATGTTGTGGGTAGTTTCTTTTGCATCACTAGCGCTAAGAGACGGTACTAAATGAACTCCTTTGGATTGTCGATCAATCAGGTGTGTTTGATCTTTTGTAAAGTCGATTCCTTGCCCTCGAGTAATTGATTCTTTACTCTCAATTTAATTCACGCCTCGATTATTTTACTAGCGATTTCAGAAACCTTGAAATATCATGTCACTGATAGTGATAGAAATAAAAACATAACGTTAATACAATACAGAAAAATTTAATTGTTTATGGGAAATGACTTGTTGGTAATTAGTATTAGGAAAAGGCTGAAACCAACACTTGCAATTATGGGTCACAAACTAGTTGTATTTTGTTAAAATTAAGGAACATAGTAATTCGTGTTAACTCGATTTATGCTAATTAATGAATTATCTGCTCTAAATCAATTAATGAATTAATTAGCTTCGAGCACATTCCTATAAGTTGTTGTGTTACAAAAATAAATAATTGATATATGGCAAGAAAATTCAATAAGTATTCATTCTACCCCTTTACAAATGAAAAATCCCAATGTTAAGTTACCAGTGAATTAATATTTATATTAGTTTAAATACATTTTTTTGTAGATTTTAGTTCCTTGTTTGAGGTCATCAATCAGTTGCATTCATGATTTTACTGGTCCCTTTTGACCTTCTATTTCAGTCAAATAATTTCGTCTCTTTTGTGACTCACCCAGTTAGCCTTGCCTAACCTAAAATGTTTATTGTTCTCATTACACTGTTGTCCCTTGCAATTTACTTTTTGTAAACTTAAAATACGCATGTATGTTACTGTTATGAGTGTCACATTTTAATGATTATGTATTGTGTTATGCCTGAAATTTTACAGCTCAAATTAGTTGAGGTTGAGGCAGATAACTGGGGGTCCTACAAATAAAGTTTGCCCAGGGCCCCACTCCCGCTGAGAGCAGCCCTAAAGGCCTAAATTACAGTAACTAGTGTCACAGTGCTGGACACACATTGTCTGCACCAAATGAAATATTTATATTTTGTCCCCTAGTAGCAACTCTTGAAAATAAAATAATCCTGCTGATAGTATGCTTTCATTTGCACTTCACTAAGTTTGGGGTTTGCATATTTTTTGATTCACCCTCCCCCTAACACCAGAAAAAGTAGTGAGATTTCTTCAGAAATGCTGCCAACAAGTGTATTTAGTTTTAATACAATCACTGGTTTTCGAACGATTAACTCAAATAATCAAATTAGATGTGGGCCTATTGAATCAACAGTTTGTAGAAAATTCCATGGACGCAGTGCAGAATATGTTGCAGGGTTCCAATATTTCCCCAAAACATAAAATATTCATACAAAATTTTCCCGAAAACCACAGTGCACAAAATAAAACTACATTGAACAGCTTATGGAGGCCGGGGAGATTAAGGATCATTACTACAAATTGGTAATCAAGACTGTATTCAAAGGCACATTTTATTTACTTATTATCATCATCATCATCGACTCAGGACTGTGTTTCAAGGCACTACCCCCACCCCTCTCATAGTCCCAAATCTCCCCCGAACCTAGTTAGTGCGTTCGGACATATTCTGCACACCTGAAAGACTCAATCGTTATTACTGAAGAATGAAAATAAGTGTGTCCACCTCTGCAGTCAACTGGGCTCCGATGTATAGCTTGCTTTTCATACAAAGGACCTTCTGGAAGCCCCTGGGTTCTCGGAATCACTTTCAGGTTAGAGGGCAAAACACTAAAAAACACTTTATTTTGCTAATTGCCTACTTAATCCAACAATGTTTTCCACTGCCATTGGTTCTTCTCTTCAAGGAAAACACTTAAAAGTGCTCTGGTTTGTTGAGAAAATATTTGCGGTAAGGCCACGCTCATTCAAAGTGTCCCTAAAGTTGCAGATTGGAAAAAAGTACAGAAATAAAGCCTACATTGTATGTAAGGGCACACACATTATTTAAATCACTACCCTTAATTACCAAAAAAAGAATTTAAATAGCCTAAAGTGGCATTTAGTCATACATTTTCTTTTCTGCCACCGAACCTTGCAAAATTACGTTCAGGCTACAATTTTTATTGATAGCCCCTCTAAAATAAATTTCTGGGTACGCCATTGCAGGTTAGTGTAGTCAGATCAAGCAACATTTATTTATATGAATTGTTGGATCAATCGTGGGGAGATTGAGTCAATGCACTCAATATTTTACCTGGATCGATACACTTCTTGATCTCAATCTATCAAGAGAATCAGTTCAAAGCCCATGAAGAGAATATACCTAGGCTAAACGTTTTCTGCACTACTACTGATCTGAAGAGAATTATCTTCAATGATACTATTATGAGACTAAATTATCTCACACAAGCACTGAACGTTTCGAGTTTACTTCTGAGGCATAGATTCAAATTAAGAGTTTATCATATACTAAAAAAGTGCACAATTTTATACATTTAAATGGTTTAACTACCACTAAATACATAAAACTAGACATTTATCATGAAAGCCGTAGAATAAAACTGCTGAAAAAAAACTGGAAGTATATAGAACACTTCTTAACCTTAAAATAAATAATCTTAGTATTTAAGTCAGATAAATTATTTGGATTGAATTTGATACACGATGACACCCTAAAGCCCTGTCCATTAAATATAGGGCATGTATGGTGACACGGAACGTGTCAGCAGCCAATTTTCTATATCAAATTGGCTGCTGACACGGTGTTTTTTTTAACTGACCAATGACGATAGAGCATTCGCCTTTTCAATCAATAAAAAACCGCTTTTCATTTTTTGCCAATGAATATTAGTAACGTGTAGATAAAGGCAGGCACTATGCGATCATTCATAATACGGTAATCCCCTGTCCTTTTTATAACGATAAAGTGTTATTTAAGTAGTTTTTAAAGTATTGTGTTTGTTATAGTGAGATGATTTTTATATAATAAGTTTAAAGTGTAGAGATTTTGATAAGTACTATCTAAATAGTTTTTATAAATACCGTATTGTGTTTGTTGTAGCGAGGGGCTCAATTTTATTCAAAGAATTGTAATTTATTTATCTTTGTAATAGCTTGTTTAGTTTGAAATAAATTGAAATTGGAGTAACTCTAGGCTTGTTCCATATTGTGTTATTTGTAGTGAGAAGCTTAGGTGCTTTTTAAAATAATAAAATATAGAGGTTTTGGCAAGATAAGTGTTTATATAAGTACCTACTATACCTATATTCCATAACTTATTTTAGGGCCTAGTTCTCAGAGTAAGGTATTTTATTCTAATAAATGTAATTTATTTATCTTTGTAATAGCTTGTTTAGTTTAGGAGAAAACCCAAGCAATTTTTTTGGCTCAATTAGTTTAAGAGTAGATCTAGGCTAGTGTAGTTACAAATATTTATTTATTTTAAGAATAGTTCTAAGCTGGTGTAATAACTTGTTTAGTTTAAGAGTAGATCAAAACCAGTGAATCTTTCAATCATGACTTTGATTTTAGGAGATTCCATGTTGAAGTATCTAACTCGGCATTTTGACTTCAATGTCACTGTGATTTCCTTCCCTGGGTGCTTTGTTGGCGACTTGATTTATGTTGCGGACGAGGTTGTCCCACACTTTGAGTGTGTTATTTTACATGTTGGGAGAAACAATCTCAAGTGGTCGTTGAGCAACACATTGAGATATTTTGCCAAGTTGTAGTCAAAACCATATGTCAACCCAGAGGAATATGTTAGTGTTTCCTCTATGAGAGGAATCAAGGGCTATCGTTGTGTGACATGCTCGAGTTGAACCAAAGAGCTGGTGAGCTAAACACATTTCTTGAGAAGATTTGTAATACAAGATGTGTTAAATTCTGCAATTGGTGGACTGATTATCAGGTAAGCCTCCTGATTTAAATTGATGATAGCATCTTTCTAAGAAAAAGTAATTAGCCTAACTACTTAATGTCTTAGTTACATCCGTTTGAAACAATGTCTATATTATATAGCAAATTAAGAATCGATACCTATAGGTCTACTAAAGTAAACCAACTTGGTTTACCATATCTTTTAAGATTTACATTCAATTTCAATTCTGGACACACCCAAAGCGTGTTACTAAACAAGAACAAAAAGATCCAGTCTTAAAACTATAGGCCAGAACTTGTATTTGGCAGAATGTTGACACATGAACTAGCCTCCCATGTGGTGACATATATCCTCACCAGGGTTGTTATAATCTTACCTATTATATTGAGTTGAAAGTGGATTAATGACAAACAAATTAATACATCCTAACACTTGCTTGAAGATTGTTTTAAATATTTCAGGTTTTCAGGATATAACACTTTCATACACATTAGATTTTCAGCCATGTTCTTTATCGATAGTTCGAATTTTACACTGAGGTTCTTTTCCACATCGGGTAGTTGTTTCTAATATAGGTTGTACTGAAGGTACTGTAAATGTAAGATTCCTTATTTAACACTCTTATGCTTGATATAGCAGTCCACGGTGGTGTTATGTAGTCAGCCAGAAAGCTGTGAGTTTTGTTATTCATTGCTCTCTTTTTTAAATTTCCGCTTCCGGGACTCTCAAACATGTAATGGCGGCGCTAGGCTGAAGCAGGTTCTAATGGCATATTATATCTATTACCACCATGTGTAATTCTTTCTCTTACGAATAACTTCAATCAATCCAAAACTATAATAAGGTTACAACAACTGGGAACGAATGATTTTTTTATTTTATTTCAAGAACCCTGAGTTTATTTTGTGTGTAGTATCGTGCGTAGCTCTCGTGTGTGCAATTTTCGTACGCCAAGAGTTTCAACATGCCTAAGTTTTACACTTTTGACTCTCGTCTTGAGGCTATCAAGTGATATTTTGCCAGGTTTAAACATTTCTGCACCACTGAAACAATTGCAGCTGACGTAAGAGTTGCTTGGCTCCTGAGGTGCATTGGCCCAGTCACCTATCAGGTGTTAACAGATCTCCGCTCACCGGTCGCGCCGGGAACCAAGACTTTCGCCCAACTAAAGACTCTCCTCGAAACTCACTATGCTCCCACAATATCAGTGTACGAAGATCGTTCTGCCTTTAGTTTTCGCAAACAGCGTGGGGGAGAGTCCTACGCGGCCTTAAGCCTATCTTTACGTCATATTTCCGCCACTTGTAGCTTTGGAACTTTTCTGGATGACGCCCTTAAGTCGCAGTTTTATCACAACATCTCGTTGGACGTGGTTCATGGCAAGAACATAAATGAAGAGTGTAACTTCGTCTGCTACGCGATCCCTGGACCAGCCAATGCACCGGCCAATGCCAGCGACAACCCTAATCTCATCAACGCGGTTCGCACATATTAACAGAAGAAAAAGAAATTCAAGAAATAGTTCCAATCTAGTCAAGGACCAAAACCTCAGCTCTGGTCAGGACCCAATCATCAGCCGTCTCAAAGCGCGTTGTGTGCAGGTTGTGGTGGGCCTCATGCTAGGCCTATTAGTCCCTTCAAAAATGCGCAATGTCATGACTGTTATTTAATAGGACATATTGTTAAGGTTTGTCGTAGGGTCAAAAATTCCTCTCAGCATCAAGGAGGTGTCCGTCAAATTCAGGAGGACATACCTTCAGTGTCTGTCCAAGCTACTACAGCTTGCGACTTGTACGTGGTCAACAGTAGTCAGGCACCAGCTATCAGCAGTGTTCAGTTGGAAGTCAATGGTGTACCTCTCATCATGTAAGTTGATACAGCGGCCAGCGCTAGTATTATTGGTGAGCCAGTGTACCTTACACATTTCAAACACTTTCCTCTGGAGAGTACCACTCCACTTCGAGGTTTCACTGGGCACGAACTAGATCTTTTGGGGGAAGCCCCCGTTAGAATTTCTTATCAGGGGCAGTCTGCTTTGTTACCCCTACTAGTGGTTCGGGGCTCCTTCCCCTCCCTATTGGGCATATCTTGGATTAGCCATATTCATCTGGATTGGAATGCTATCTTTCCCATCAGCTATGTTCGGCAGGTACAAGGTGATGTGGTGGGCCTGCTCAGGAATAAATATCCCTCAGTCTTCAAAGAAGTACCAGGTGACACTAAGGGTGTGGAAGTTAATGTATATTTGAAAGAGGGAGCCATTCCGGTATTCTATGGCCCTCGTGTCATTCCTATTCCTTTGAGGAATGCTGCAAAGAAGGCCCTTGAGGAAATGGAATTAAGCGGTTTTATCCAGAAAACCAATAGTCACACATTGTAATTGTTCCCCGGGCCCACAAATCTGCACGGGTGTGTGGCGATTTCAGCGTGACAGTAAATTCTCAGTTAAATCTTGAGCACTATCCTTTACCGGTTATAGAAGACTTGTCTACTGTTCAAGGTTCTGTTTTCAGTGTACTCGATCTCGCCCAGGCTTACCAACAGCTAAAGTTGGGACCATATTCTCAGGAGATTTTGACATTGGGAGAGCATCTGTGTGATGGATTTCACGGAGAAGCCCATCTCAACCAGCTCTTCCTGGATGTCGCCAGGGTTTGTCCGTGTCAGTAGTCCCTTCACCACGACCCTGACCAGTCGCTCCCTTCCAAGCTCGTAGGACCAATGCTGGATCCCCAAGCTCGGCAGGAACT
>CABFOV010002487.1:0-12720 GCA_902141375.1 Timema poppense
AAAAAAAAAAAAAAGAAGTGAGTGATCTATGTAAAACTACGTTACTCGCCACATATCATTGTATAATTAAAAGTGGTATAACTTTTCTTTTATTTGTTGTATTTAAAAAAATAAAATCTTAATTTAAAGTTAAATTGTTGTAGAAAATAAAATAATAATAAAAATAGAGTTGTTGGTTTTTAAATACCAGCTTACCGAACCCCCTTAAGGTTAATTTTTTTGCAACTCCCAGCAGAACCAGCGTGTAGTGTGTAGTGTTACGTTTACTATATGGTTATCTAGTATTGTACTACAATCCCCACCAAGTGTGCGCGCGGCGCATATTCTAATATATAAATTGTTACGTATTAAATTTGGCATTCTTAGATGGTTGGTTACGAGTAAAACGTTACTTTCAAGTTAATTTTCTATTAAAATATAAATTAAATGGTTTTTTGAACTATACTCGAGCTTTGGCGCTATCTATGAGATTCTTGAGCTTTTAGAAATATACTAGCGCTTTAATATCAATGAGACTTCTTACAACTATACTAAGGCCTAGTATAATTTTTATTTTTTATGTTAGCTAAAAACAGTTATTGTCATTTGTCACTATAGATGTGAAGCTTTTTTTGTTGTTGCCAAACATGCGTTTGATATTGAATATTTATTGTAAATACAAACAATCTTAACATAAAACGAAAATGTATGATTTAAATTTAATACTTAAGTTAGTTTACAATGTTGTATAAATGTATACACAACTCGTCTAAGTTACTAGTTGAGCAACGACCATTTATATTCATAGTATATACATTTTTGGGGAATTAGCTGGGCTTTCCGAGGCAAAACGGACCCTGGATATGATGGGAAATTACAATTTTGATAAAATATGTCGTTTGTGCATGGGACAGAAAGAGGCAATGCTACAAATTTTTGAAGCAGAAGTAACAGATGAACCTGTACTTATACCTGATAGGATTATGATGTGCGCTACTGTAAAGGTGTGTAAGGTCAAAGTTTAGTAATTAATATAATTACGTAGAAATATCTGGGCTATAATATTTTGTACTCTTATAAAGTCAAGAATTAATCATCAGCGCACAAAATGGATCTTTAACACTTTTAAATTTCCCTGCCAGATGTAAGCCTACTTAAAAATAAAACTACTGTAATAGAAAAATCATTGTCTATCAAAGATTTATTTGGTTTATTGATTTGAGGGCATGATTATTAAAATGATTTTAATTCTTTACCTCATACAGCAGGATTTAATGGTAATATGGGTGGTATCTAAATTTTCTACTTATGCGTTGGTCCCTTGCCATGTAAGTCAAGCCTACCTAGCCTTATAAGTTTCCTTTGCAAGGACGTGGACAAGTGTATATCCGTTTGAACTAACATCAAGGATGTCGTTGTAAACCCTTAAGTCCATGAATTTTAGGACAGAAGCCACAAATGATCACCACCACCTCATGTGGTCTTTGTGCTCTGTTTAAATGACAACAATTTTATTCTTCTATTTTTCTTTGCTACAGTATATAATACTTACATTTCACAAAAAAGAAACCAGGCTACAATTGGTGTTATCTTAATAACAATGAAAAAACAATTTACATGTCTAAGGATCAATAAAATCGATAACTAAAGGGAAATGTGTAAACTTAGTTTTTAGGATATCTGGTTAGTAGTAGCACTGCAATCCCAAGGATCGCAAATTGTTTGAATAATCTGATAGTCTTCAATTAAAAGTATTTCCAAGGTGATAATACAAGGATATTTAGACTATTTGGATACACCCCTAACACTGTGTAAGTTTTAAAAGACAAGATTCAAACAGGTGTGATGAAAAAAATGAAATTCACTGAAAACGCCAAGGATCTTGGTACACAAAGCCTTCCACGACTATTTTCCTACTGTCCGACTCCGATTATTTAATAAGTGGTTTAAGAGATCAAGGTATTAATTAGTAATTTCAAATTCATCCAACTGCAATAAAATGCTCCAATAAATTACTTTATGTGAAGCTTCTTTGACACTGTAAGTTTATATTTGAATACATTCGTCAATCCAAATTAAAAATACTGTTCCTAAAGAATACCCCCAATCCCCCCCAAAAAAAGAATAGAATTAAAATAATATAGTTACCATATTTTGTTATAACTAATTTTATAAGTTTAAATTTGAAGCCTTTATCTGATTACCAAACCCTTCCTTCACCTCTGACAAGACATCTTGTGAATGTGGGGAATGCCAGGCCTCCACCGTGGTTCGGATCCCACGTTAAACTGTAGGTCCTCCATTTCATCTCACAATCACCCTACCATTACACATAACGTAAGTGCGTATAACCCGGACGGGTAGTAAGACACGGTGCTAATAATAATAATAATAATAATAATAATAATAATAATAATAATAATAATAATAATAATAATAATAAATATTAATAATAATAATAATAATATTAATATTAATAATAATTTGAAACCAGTGTCGGTGCACCGGTCACCAACATGGACTCCATCCAAAATTGCTTCCTACTCCACAGTCCAGGAATACACACAAACTTTTGTGTAGTCAAGAGCGGGAAAGTCGGTAGTTTTCTCGGCTCCGTATCTATTATTGGTAGAATATTAGGCCCTACTGTTACTTCATTTTTTAGTCTATAGCATAATTGTATTGCTTATAAAAATTATTTAAACAAATGAAAAATGGTCCCAAACTGCTGTATTAGGGCTTAAATTAAACATCGAAAGAAGGATAGAAGAGAAAGGCCTACACACTTACCAGAAAATGGTAGGTATATGTTGTGTTTTAATTGTGAACCTTGAGGCCTACAGTTTTCTGGTAAGTGCATAGGCCTTGACCTTGTATCCTCTTTTTAATGTTCTTATAAAGATTAATTATGGTAATATGTGTTTGATCTAGATTTCTCTAGGAGATGGTTTACCGTCCCAAATCTGTAAGACATGTGCCCAGGAACTGGACATCTCTTTCCACTTCAGGAGAAAATGTGAGAATTCTGATGTCAGCCTGAGAAGGTTACTGGGGAAATGTGAGATAGACTCAGAGGAGGTAAGAATCTGGGAACTTATCTTTATATGGATCACACAAAACTGGTTGTGGTAAGTGAGAAAGAATGAAATAGTTTGCTCATGAGTGAGTGGGTCATAAATTCGGATTATAGGGTACCAACATTTTGGGAGACATGTTTTTACAAACATTTACCAAGGACATTAAAATAATATTTTTCATGTTTATTAAACCATTTTTGAATTACAATCCATGCCTTATGTAAAAAAAAAATGCCTTTGTAGGACTACTTGGCCTTTCAAATGTGAATTATGGCCAACTTTGTTGACTTAAATGTGAATTAACAATATAAAAAACACCTGCTTCAGTGGCCACATGTTCTAAGGTGTCACTCTTGTGTTAGACTGGACTGTTGATGACTATATATTGAGGTTTAAATCCCAGTCCGGTGTACCAAGGTTGGTTTTTCCAAAATGGTTTTCTGGTTTCCCTCCACACAAATTCCACGTTATTCATTCCTAGTGTAGTTGGTACATATATATGTGTATAACCTGAATAGGTATTACCCTATGATGCAGAGCTAAAACAAAATATCAAAACTATGCATATTACACATACACTATTGATTTTTCTTAGATAAATTACCAGAGGCTATTTTTTAATAATCTCATTCTTTAAAGAGTTGTAATTGTATACTTTGCTTACAACTTACCTTGCTTCTTTCCACTATGGCTCAACTTATAAGCTAAGGGGTGACCTGGCGGTCTAGGGGCAAGGTGTCAGACTTCTGTGCTGGCGGCCGGGGTTCAATCCTTGGTCCTGGCACAGATTTATCTGATTACCAAACCCTTCCTTCACCTCTGACAAGACATCTTGTGAATGTGGGGAATGCCAGGCCTCCACCGTGGTTCGGATTCCACGTTAAACTGTAGGTCCTCCATTTCATCTCACAATCACCCTACCATAACACATTAGCGTAAGTGCGTATAACCCGAACGGCTAGTAAGACGCGGTGCTAATAATAATAATAATAATATAAGCTAAAGCCATAGTGGAACCCATCAAGGTAACAAAAACTTTAGCTTTCACCGTGGACAGAGTGTACTTCCTACAGTGTATTTATCTATATTCCTGGGGCTCCTGGTTCTACTAGATAGTTGGGGGAACACAGCTATTCACTATTTGCCATCTCTATTGGGAGTTAAAGGTGTGCTCTCTGTAGGATGATTTGCTTCGCGGTGTGGGAGATACCATCAAGGTGGAGCTCTTTGAAACGGGCAGTACCCATGAACAGGATTCTAGTGGCGAGGAGGAAAACAGTTGTCCAGACTATGACCAGGCCAATGATACTGAGTGAGTGCAGTGTTGCTTGCGGATGTATTCTCAGATGAGTTCAGAACTCACTGGTAGACTTGGTTGGCAAATAGCAATTTCTGCTCCAGTGTTTTCCTCACAAACTGTACCAGTATTATAATGAAAACTTGTGAAATTATATTGTGAGGAATAACATTTCCTTCACATTTATTGGCATGTGGATTATATGTCAAGCTTGTCTTGTCTAGTTTGAGGGTGAAGGGAAGTTGGGGGCAGCTCAAATATTGATCAGGTGTACTGAAGGGGGTTTTCACTTAATGTTGGTACATTTCCTCTAAAATTCTACCTATCTTATCTTTACCTCAATGGTTTAATTAAATGTGAGTAAAAAACTTACTTTCAACAACTTCATTTTAAAACTGCCGAGAAATTGCCATACAAATGCTCAGCTCTAATGCTAGAGCTAATTCTACAATGTTTTATTTCAAAATAGTGTTCCCAACAAAATAAAGTCAAAAAATTCCAACAGACCATTTTTACTTAACAGCCCTATAGTTTGAGTTTTATTAATTGAGAAAAATGTGTGAATATGTGATATCAAATCAATTTAAACAACTTTTTATGCATATTCAGGGGGTTCTGAGACTAAACCTGTTGAAAAAGGGCTCTAGATTTATCTTCCTCTAACAAATACAGTAATTTCTTGATAGTCTCACAAAAGAAAATTTTAAGATATTTGATAACTAGCACCGAACTCTCCTCTTTATGTTGAGATAAGTAGTTTCATAGTTTTATTTCATCTCTTCCTTATTAACATGCCAAAGGCTGGTTGTAGGTGAAGGGCTAAAGGGATTAAGTGAAGACAGAATAGAGAAATAGTTCCGGAAAAAAACACTGACCATTTTATTTTAAGCTGGATGTCCTGACAGCGATTGATATTTTCTCGCTTACCGCTGTAATTGTGGAACATTATATACCCACTTCCTGCAAGCTGTATTTGTCGAGACTACTAAAGTGATAATTTTTGTGTTTATACATTTTTGTTCATTTCTAGTAAAATGATCGATTTGATTCCATACTTTTCCCCTTTCTACTTTATGGCAGATTTCACGAAGAAACTTACTCTTCTGAGGAACCAAAAGGTCGCAAGAAGAGGAGCAGGAAACACGACGGAGGTGGTAGAAAACGATCTGCCAATAAGGTTCACCGGTGCAGCGAATGTCAGAAAGTGTTCTCACAGGTAAATACGGTACCGGTATAGGAAACTTTTCTTTAAAGAAATAAATACCAGCTTTGTTCTAAAACAGTCAGATAAAAGTATATTTTCAAATAAAAGTTTGCTCTTATTCTTATGAACATTTTTGTAAATTTCTTATTTCTTATTGTGAAAAAGTTAGGGTGGCAAGGGAGTTAAAGTCAGTATTTTCTCAGTTTTATATTTAAATATTGCTTCAATAGATACATACATTTAGTTTAACTTTCTACATAAAGTAATACAAACAATTCTTGAATATTGGTCTGGTAAAAGTGGCATTTGACTAGGACTTTTTATCTTGAACCTATTCTTAAGATAGTGGCATTTCAACAACTATAGAGATTACTTACTTTATTTACTTACTCTATGGCACTAGGAATTTGAGAGTTCATTGCTGCACTTACAAAAGTATGCTACAGTAGCCCCATGGCTTCTTTGATGCTGACTGACAGCTCACAGCTGACTTCTGACGGCTTTGAAAAGTTACCAGACCAAATTATGTATCCCTACGCCGAACCATATGATCTGCAAAAACATGTGTTTAGCAGCTGTCACTTCTGACGGTCAAAATTTAGGTTTATACCTAAATGTTGACTGTCAGAAGTCAACTGTGAGCTGTCAGTCAGCACCAAAGAAGCTATGGGGCTACTGTACCTATCCTGATCTTGAGATAGTTCTATCTTATCCCTATCTTGAACTAGTTATATCCAGTCCACCTCATTACACCCTATCTCTTTCATGTTTATTCTAATGCTCTCCTACCATCTGCATCTAGGTCTTTACCACTGGTCTCTTCCCATTAGGGTTGCCAGTCATTACCCTGAAGGCAGTTCTAAATTATCCCATTTGCGCTGTATGTCCTGCCCACCGTAATCTACGAGATTATCCTAACAATGTCTTGTGATGAGTACAGGGTATGTAACTCATCATTATGTGAAACAAAAAGTTTTCCCCTATAAAAACTGCTAAAATAACTTGACATGACCATTTGAGGAACAAAGGACCATCAAACATCTGGAATCATCGGCCCTATGGTAGTTTCTCCATATTGTGTTTGTGTTTGTTTACTATATCAGGCAGGAGATCTACAGATTCACCAACGCATTCACTCAGGAGAGCGTCCATACATTTGCGACTGTTGTGGTAAGAGATTCCCGTCATCCTCAAATCTCTCCCGTCATAAGAGGATCCACACTGGAGAGAAACCTTTCAGCTGCTCTCTGTGCGGCAAGTGCTTCACCGTTCGCAGCGCCTTGAAGGAGCATGAGAACGTTCACTCAGGCAACAGGAGCTACCTCTGTAAGGTGAGGCATCGAGTCTCGTAGCACAAGGGTAACCTATTATTTTTAATGGAAGTCAGTTTTAAAAACTTTCTAGACTTCCACGGTGCGGCAAACTTAAACAGTAACTTGGGGTCAAGCCCTACACGTCTTTTGTCCTACACTAAATCAAAAACATGATTTTCTTTCCTTTTATTTATTTTACTTACTAACCAACAAAAACAAAAGTCAAGTATGTCCACCCCACATGACATGCTATTGTTTGTGAAGTGAAGGGGTGTGTTAAGGATGCCCTCCATTGTTTATCGCTCTCCATTGAAGAGCTAGTTCAGAAATGAGAAAATCTTAGACATTTTGAATTAAATTCTCAGTCTGAGAAGATAGTAACTTTTTTTTTAGCATTTCTAGTAGGAGTGTAGTTACTTCACTTTATAAATTCAAAGCGAAGTCTTAAGCTTCCTGAAGCCAAACTGAAGTTTGAATATTTAAAAACATATTTAATGTAGTATAAAAATATTATACTATGCCTAATGATGTAAATTTAGATACTCCATATAATATACAAAATTTTATATTCCAAAAATAATAAATATATTTGGTCTTGAAATAATAATTTAAGTTACTATCACAAAATGTAATATTATTATATCTAATTTTTTTATGCTAACACCAATTTGTGATTAAATTAAAAAAACAACATAAATATTTGTTTTAATTCAAACGTCCTTTTTGGCAAAGCTTCGTAATTGTTTAATTCTGAATTTTACTCGTGATTCAACATGAAGTAAACAGATATATGATGTGAAGTCGAAATTTTAGAAACTTTGCACACCCATAACTTCCGCATGTTATGTCTTTTATAATATATGTGTAATATGCTAAAAATAGATGTTAATATCCAATGTTAAGGGAATTGTATATATGATGCTAATTTCTATTTTCACAGAAAATATAAACAACTGTTAGTTCAACAACTTAAAAATTAGTTTTATATAGTTGCCACTTTTTTTAAAGATGGTTGTCATGTCTTGTCTATATCTAGGACCTTTTGAAAGTTGCTCCATTGAAAATCCAATAAGCTGAATCTGAGAAAAAGACCAAAAAGTAGTGTTGTTTGATTACTATCTTGAAACACAATGGCAGATGTAAATTTGAATTAGCCAATATGTTAACCAGATGAACTAGTTATGTCTTTGTGAAATTTCAGAACAATTGGTATGTTTTTTTTTTTTGCATGACAGAGTAACAAATGAACACCAATTCATTTTTATATATTATTAGGATTATTTTAGTTATATTAGTCAATGAATGTCAGCACACAGGTTGAAAATGATTGTAATTATGGCACTGACCATATGGAGTAGACCACAACTAAATTAAATTAATTAAATGACTATAAGGTCATCTTTGTGTATAATTGCATTAGTTTCTTAAAATATAGTGTATTAAACTATAATTACCTTATATTCTGACCTCATCAAAGCTCATTAGCTGGCACATTAGTTTGCATATGTTTGTATGTCTTAGTTTCCATGACTGAAATAATATGAATTTCTAACTTCTAAGCCAACAGGCAACTTTACAGGTGTGTGGTAAGAGCTTTGCACAAAAGGGAAACCTGAAGATCCACGAGATGTTACACACGGGGGCAAAGCCCTATGAATGCTGTGTGTGTGGGAAGAGCTTCGCACTCCGAGGGAATCTCAGGGATCACCTCAACATACACTCGTGTTTGAAACAGTTCAGCTGCTCCACATGTGGAAAAGCGTTCACGCAGAGATCTACGCTCAAAGAACACCTTAAGGTGCGCTGTTATGCACCTTAGCATATGTTGTAGGGATGTGCAAAGTCCACCTTTTCAATTTGAAGGGAACTTGAATTGAATTCAGGCATCCCTCGCTTTTCGAACCTTTTCAATTATAACCAGAAGCCATACTTTCAACGCAAGGTTCACTTTTTCTCTCAATTGACTCAAAACCATCTTTTCATTTAGTCTTAGGTGACCTGGTGGTCTAGAGGTAAGGTGTCAGACTTCTATGCTGGCGGCCGGGGTTCAATCCTCGATCCCGGCAAAGATTTATCTGATTACCAAACCCTTCCTTCACCTCTGACAAGACATCTTGTGAATGTGGGGAATGCCAGGCCTCCACTGTGGTTCGGATTCCACGTTAAACTGTAGGTCCTCCATTTCATCTCACAATCACCCTACCATTACACATTAGCGTAAGTGCGTATAACCAGAACGGGTAGTAAGACGTGGTGCTAATAATAATAATACATTTAGTCTTTGTATATAAAGTAAGCTTTTTTCATTGCAAGTGATAAATAATGTGTTACTTGCAGAGTTCATAACCTGTTGAATAAGTGAGCAACTCCTGTATATGAAATATTCTTGAAGCCGAAACCAAGTTTGAGTATTTATGTTTACCTAAAAGGTTTATGCTTTGAAAAAAATAATGTATTGAGTTTATTTATATAACTTTATGCACTAAAATTACTTTAAATGGTTTTTCTATAAGGAAAAACCTCTTTTCGCTTTATGAGGTAATTGTATTATATTTGGAAGAATATACAGGAAAGGTGGATTGGAACATATAAAGGAACAAACACAATATGGCTTTTATAATGAAAAGAAGAACACAGTTCACAATTTACATTGATGCCATTAGACAAAGAGGTAATGGTTTCCTCTTAAAGAAAATCGATCGTTATCACCCAATTTTCTGACCTAAGTTTCATTCCATTACCTCTTTGTCCAATGTAAAGTGTGACCTGTGTTCTTATTTTCATTGTAAAAGCAATATTGTGGTTGTTTATTTTATATGTTTCTATTCACTTTTACTGTATCTTCTTTCAGTTACAATTGATTGTATGAAAAAAGTGCATTGACCAAAAAATGTTGTAATAAATAAAATTATAGAATACTAGGAAAATGGTAGAGCACAAATAAAAGTAAAAACACTGAAACATATTTACACACACTTCGATATTTCGATGCTATTATAGTATCTTCCTCAGGAAGTGGAATCGAAATATTGAAGTGTGTGTAAATGTGTTAGTGTTTTTACTTTTATTTGTGCTCTACCATTTTCATAATATTCTTTCATTTTATTTATTACAAATTACAATTGTTTGTAATATTTAATTCTAATTTGATAACTCAACTTACTATCACAACATACAATTCTATTACCTCAGATTATTTCATATAAACATAAACAGAATTAACAGGCCGCTTATTTAACTTTAGATTAACCTTGACTGACCACAGAATTAAAATAAGTACATAGCTAAATAATAAATATATATTCTGTATTTAGACGGGCCATAACGTATTGTGTCATTGTAGGCCAATTAATTACACTTGTAAGAAAGGTATTAACTAATTATAAATTGTTAAAATTATTTCCTAATAGGCTAACTAAGTTAATATGAAACGAAAACACTATTGTTAATATGAAGTTTCCTTTATAGTTAGCATTAGTACTGGTAACCGAACGTAATACATTTCGCTAACAAGTTATTATTTTATTTATTTCAATTTGTTTGCTTTTTTAAAATATACTTTTCAATTTTTTGATGAATTAAAAATGTACTTTTGAAGACTATGATTCGAATTGGGATTAGAGAAATTTAGGATTCGACCTATCTCTAATTTAATATTATATTTAATTATAGAATTATTAAATTATCAGCTATGATCTATTATTGTTATATAGAAATGACTGTCTGGTGTAAATAGGCCTGCTTACAAAAAAGGGATAGATGGTTGGTTATCATCTCAGGTAGAGACCAGGGGGGTTCCTGAATTTGGTGATATATTGGTGAGCAAATTCGCACCTACGAAGCTGGGAAACATTTCAATTATTGGGGAGAGCTCATATTACTCTAGTAATATAGCATGGATTACTAACAATTTTCACATAATTGAAACACATACTTATGAAATAACCATTTGGGAGTGTTTTTTTTTAACTGTGTCTGTGGTTCATTCTTTTCAAACGAGAGTTTAAAAAATGTGGCGTGCTCTTCTAAAATAAAGATGGCGAACCAACCAAGACAAGGGTGGTTGATGATGTCATACCAACCATCTTGTGGTTGTAGTCTTGCGCTGTTTACAAAATAAAATTATTTTCTTTTGAAATTAATATTGTGTGTGGCTCTCTCCCTAATTTTTTAAAATATTGATTTGTTTTTGTGGCCGGCTATATACAAGTGTGAATATAATACTTTTTAATTTATTATTACATTTACTATAATATCTTTTGTTGCCACAACTTCAAAAAATAGTTTCAATATATTTAGTTCTTTCACTAAGCTATGAAAATGCCAACTATACAGTAAGCCTTAGGGAAATATTATTAGACTTGTTTGATAACACTTTTTATTGATAATATAGTGCTAGTAAATAAATAATAATTCCGAATAAGTCGACATCAGTCAGCCAATATTTGCACTCCAATAAAGAACATTCTACTAGCTATCAGATACCACCTCTACTGCCGCTGATACCCTAAATCTATATATTGCTAATTCTAGTTAATCTCAATTAGCAAATAATTCTATTATCTCCGGATCAGTTGAAAAGTTTTCAATTTCGAGCCAAATATTTTCAAAACTTCCACATAATATTGAAAGTTAAAATATTAGGAGTGTAAATAAATTGATATTTTGAATAATTTAAAGAATTTACTCTCAAATTATTAGTTCTATATACTGTTTAAATATGAAGTGGCCCAATGGCTAAATAATAATAAAGAAAATTGATAAAACTAAAGAAAAAGGAAAAATTAACTACCAAGAGTAAATTTGATGAAGAAAGTCCACGTAGGGAAAGAGGAAAAATGTGGGAGGAATCCAATGCACAAAGTTGACATCTTCTTCCTTTCTTCTATCTTCTATAGTAGAAGTAGTCACACACACATTTTAACACAAGTAGAATAATATTTCGGCATTGTTGCTTTTATCAAACACGAAGAAAGATGAGAGTACATATAACACAAACACTGGATTACTCCATTTTGAATCCAGTGTTTGTGTTATCTGTACTCTCTTCTTTGTGTTTGATAAAAGCAACAATGCCGAAATATTATTCTACTTGTGTTAAAATGCGTGTGTGACTCCTTCCTCCAGAAGACATAAGAAACGAAGAAGATGTCACCTTTGTGCATTGGATTCTTCCCATATTTTTTCTCTTTCCCTAGGTGGGCTTTCTTCATCAAATTTAATCTTATTAGTGCATTCTCCCTTTTTCTTTAGTTTTATCAATTTACATTATTATAACATTATTTAGCTATTGGGCCACCTCATTTTTAAACAAATATTGGATATAAGGGGTAATTAACATGCCCTCTCTCCCCTCCAACAAGTATTATTTACAAAATTGAAGGAAGCTATTGTTGGTAGAAACAACAACTGTTCACAATAGTACACAATTGTCTTGGGTTTGATTTCTGTGGTCTGGTGTCTTTTGAAATTTATTTAATTCTCATTTGTATGTGTACCGGTCTGATTTATACATAAATATTTTTTATAGTATTATTTAATTTGGTAAACATCAGCAAGTTATTATTATTATTATTTAGTTTTGTGTTTATCTTTTCACTTTTTGAGGTATTTGTATTATATGGAAGAAGGTACAGGAAATATGGATAAAAACATAAAAGGAACGAACACAAAATGGTTTTTACAATGAAAAGAAGAATACAGTTCACACTTTACATTGCAACCATTAGACAAAGAGGTAATAGCTGCTTCTTGAATAAAACTGATTATACAGCCCAATACCTTGACCTAGGTTTCATTTTATAGGAACTCATCCGGGAGGAGTGTGAAACACAACTTCCTAAAATAGGA
>CABFOV010002487.1:12972-58478 GCA_902141375.1 Timema poppense
GTTGAGGCCTGGTGGTAATCTTGATTTGGTAATCCATTGGTGGGCCAGTTCCCTCTCAGACAGCGAATGAACAATCATCGTTTTGACACAAACCCCAAAGATCCGGACTACCCTGTACCCATCTATGCCGGTACCCACAACCAGGACTTTCAAACCTGCTACACCACCAAAATATTAAGAGCATTTCCCAAGCAGTGCAACAACAGTTCTCAACTTAGACAGTGGGAACTGGCCCACCAATGGATTACCAAATCAAGATTACCACCAGGTCTCAACAGAAGATGGTTTATTTCTATAAGATTATCATTTTCAAATTATTATTATTTAAAAAAATATTTTTTATTATAATTTTTTTTATTACTATCATTATTGTCTTATCTATTATTATTATTATTAATAGTTTTCTATAAATATTAACCATAGCCAAGGAATTTATCTTTACTCCCAAAAACAGTTGACACAATGTGTTTCTAGCAGTTTTTCTTTAAATTCAAAATGGAGTTATCCATTGTTTGTGTTAATTGTACTCTATTCTTCTTTGTGTTTGATAAAGGCAACAATGCCAAAATATTATTCTATTTGTGTTAAAATGTGTGTGTGACTTCTACTATAGAAGGCAGAAGAAAGGAAGAAGATGTCACCTTTGTGCATTGAATTATTCCCACATTTTTCCTCTTTCCCTAGGTGGGCTTTCTTCATCAAAGTTACTCTTAGTAGTTTCTTTTTCTTTTTTAGTTGTATCAATTTCCTTTATTATAAAATCAGGTAGTAAATAATTTTTTGTGTTGCATACTTTCAGGTCCACAGCAAGGAGAAGCCGTACCATTGTCCGTTGTGTCCTAAAGTGTTCGCTTATCGCAAGACACTTAAGATCCACATGAACATTCACACGGGTGAAAAACCTCATTGTTGTGACATTTGCTCCAAGTGTTTTTCTGAGCGCAGTCATCTCAAGAGACACATGAAAATACACACCAATTTGTAGGTCATTATAAATTCAAGCTCTATATGAACCTTCACACAAGGAGAAAAACCTCATTGCTGCAACGTATGCTTCAAGGGTTTTTCGGCTTCGAGATTCCAATTTTGACATTTTAAAAATTGGAACATATTTATACATATGAACAACGGACAAGTGTATGTAGATAATATATTAGTTAATTCAATGTGTGTGTTTCTTCTTTTGAACAGTAATATACATGGATCTCATTATTATCATAACAATAATAATCATAATAAGCTGTGGCTGGATTAGTTAAATAAAATGCCTCAATTTTACTCAGACCTTCCACCATTCGCCCTTTTTTTATTTGCTTCCATTTTTCTCTTGGTACTAGCACATATACTGTTATCTGTTCTTCCCATCATTACATGTCCATACTATCTCACCCTTCCTTCCTTTACTACCTCATGTACTCACTGTATCACCACTCTTTCCCAGATTACTTCATTAATTATCCTGTTTCATTTGGCGACAACAAACATGCTCCATAGCCTCCACTCTACTGGTATCTCTTACATCCATGGTCCAGGTTTTTGCCACATACGTAACTATTGGTACAAATATGTACTATACAGCACTTGCTTACAATATACGGGCACTTTTTTTCTCCATAGCTGGTCTCTTATACACCTATATAACAACTCCTGCTGCCCTCTTATTAGATCCTATATACTACCACTCCTCACCTCAATCATGCTTCCAAGATGTTTTTACCACTTTCAAATCTACTCCATTTAGTTTTATATCTTCTCTAGCTAGGCTTTATCCTCTTTCTTGTCATTACCATCACTTCCCACTTTGCCATGCTAAATTTAATTCCACACTATTTCACTTCATTGCATTTCCTGTAGCTGTTCCTTTACTAACTCTTCCTTTTCCTCCTAAACCATCAAGTCATCAGCAAACTTAATTGCTTTAATCTTACCCTTTTTAAGTTTCCTTGCCGCTCATTTCATGACCTTTTCCACTATGATTACAGATAGTGATGGTGAGAGGACACTCCCCTGTTTGTGTAAAGTGTTTTTCCTCTTCTCTCCTTTTTGTTTGTTAAAGGCGACAATGCCGAAGTATTACCTACTCTGTGTTTAAATGTGTGTGTGACTACTTCTACTACAGAAGATATTGGATTCTTCCCAAATATTTTCTCTTTCCCTAGGTGGGCTTTTGTAATTAAATTTTTAGTTATTAGTTTAGTTTTATTTTTGCTTTGTTTTTTATCAATTTCTATTATTATAAAATCATTTAGTCACTGAGCCGCCTCATTGTTAAACAATTGTTAGCTACAATCTAGCTCTTTAAATTTTGTTGTAAAAATTTTACTATTATTGTACTATAAATAAAAATACTTTTTTAGCTTTTTTATTAAAAAACATTTTCATAATAGGCCATTTAATAGGATTTTAAATTACCACAGTTTTTCTCATGTTGCACAATTATAATGCTATAATTATAATCATGTAAACAAAAAGATGCCTATCAGCTTTAATATATACATTTGTACTTGAATATGCAGCTAGGTTCTTGAAAAAGAACACTGGGGGTCTTGATACTAAATTGCATGAACTTTCATTTTAAAACTGTGAAGAAATAGGTTTTTGTGTAAATATGGATAAAACCAAGTAAATGATTGTATATTGAATCATTTTATTCCAAAAGAATGAATCATAGTGATCAACAACATACCTTTTGAACTTGTTGACATATTAAAATATTTGAGACCTGTGCTAACAAACCATTATATGGGAATGAAATCTAAAAGAAGGTCAAAAACACAATTCATGTAGACAATGATTGCTATTATTCAGTTTGTAAACGGTTGTTGGCTTGTCTTCTCTCTCTAAATATTGAACTGAGAAATTACAAAACTATATTCCTACCCATTGTTCTTCACATATTTTCAGTGTGGTCTCTCTTTGTACCAAGGAACAAATTGAGATTTTTTGAGAACAAAGTACTGAGAAAGATATACGGGTCCAAGGAGATGAACAGTTAAAAGTTATGTTACGAGTAACTTCGTGGTTTGTATGCATCTCCAAACACATTAAGGATAATCAAGCTTCACAGGCTGGGGGGTAGACATGTGGTGCGTAAAGGTGATGGTATACCAAGACATTGATGAGAGTATAATGTGAGAATGTATTTAAAGGAAGTTGTGTGTTGGACTAGGGATTGGCTGGAGGTTTCTTAAGATATGGTTGACTGACAAATTTATTTTCTGACAACCACAAACTTTTCGAGTTACTTAAGGCCAGAGCTAGTTCTACTTTGTTTACATGTACCAGCACCATTAACTCAAACTCATATTTTGTTTATCAATGTAACAATACCTTATAATCAAAAAACTTTGTTTTTAAGGCATGGAAAATAAATAACACACATTAAATGATACACTTGGAAAGATTATTATTTACATGTTTTACAAATGTCTTGTGTAGTTCAATGTCAATGCATTTTCACAATATTAATAACGTATTTCCCATAAATTACATTTTCATACACTACCAATAAAATAGCTAATGACATTTTACTCTCAAAATAATCGTGTGCTCTAAATGAGTTTAATGGAGTTTTTCCTTTACACTATTAACATTTTTATTTTGTTTACAAACAGGACTAGCCATCTTAAAATGTTTTATTATTGAATACACCTAAAAATTATAAATGTGTAGCAATGGTTTTGTAAATGTTAAAGTAATAAAATCACTTTTGTGTTTTATTATGTTTTTAATAAATTGTTTTGTTTATCATTCATCCAGTGTGAAATTGGGAATTGTGTAAACATCTTTTCCAATGACATTGTGATGGAGTATTTATGTAAATACAGTAGAACCTCGCTAATCTGTCACCCGTGGAACTAGGAGTATGGTCTGAATGCACAAAAAAAAAAAAAGGTCGGGCTATCAGAAGAAAACTAAATATTTACAGTACTATATTACACACATAAATAAGAACGTCTAAAATAAAATATAACCTTTACAGAAACACATTTTTAGTGAAAAAAAATCGGTAATGTTTTTTGGTTTGGCAGACAACAGTCTAGACTTAGTTGGAGTGATTACTCCTTGTCCAGTCTCTGTAACACTTTTAATTTTTCATTTAAAGGAACAGTAATGTGTGTGCGTTTTACTCCTGACATACTGTATGTAATGCAAAAACTACGAACACAATCCACACACGACTAGTAATTACTACGCACTAGACGCTAGATGCCAGCTCACTGAGTCTGCAAAACAACTGACTAGTAACAATGGCCGACCAGTCATCAACAAGTCGGTGCATGCATGCTCTTGAGCTGCGGTCGAACCAACCGGAGCGTCGGACTAGCCGAGGACGGACTAGAGGGGTTCTACTGTATACAAAAATTAGAGCTGGACAGGTATTTAACCCTTGTCTGGTTTTACGTACTGCCCACTCTACTGACTAAGCTATTTGGAATATCCTGTATGTCGGTGTGTCAACTGGATGGCTAGGATATTCCTGTCCTGATGTCATTCTTCTCTAGTCACACAAACTAATGAATGTTCTCTGCAAAATAATTATATGAAATTGTGGCAGTAAGTAAAGAAAAAATAAAGAACAAATTTATGAACTCCTCAAATGCTTTATTTGAAGCAAGTCTCTAAGGGCTTTATCAATACTGTCAAACCTTTGTTCATATGTGTCCAATTTTTGAGTAAGATTTTCAATTATAAGTTTAAGTTGATCCACCTCTGATTTTTTCCCTCTATTAGCAAGGATATTACATGCTTCTTTTGATATATCTTGATCCAAGAAACAAATGGTATTGTATTCTCCTGTTCCTCTGTGCTTGTGATTACTTTCGTAAAAATAGTTCTTATGTTTCTTACGGAGTCCTGGTTGGTCAGTCACAACTCTGCAATCTTGGTTTGGAAGAACGTAGATCTTCTTTCCTGGCAAGATGTAAGGGAATAAACACACTTTCAAAAATATTGATCGAAATAGCCCGGCTTTCAAAGAAAGGCACTTCAAGAAAGGAAGACAACAGCAATATCGGGTTAGTGGAGAAACGCATGCGAGTGGATTTCCCAACAAAATAGTCTCAAAGTAGTAAATCAGTTGAACTCTAGATACATAGCCCACAATTTCTGCGTCATCTTTAATGGCTTGAGTGTCGCTTACTGCCAGGCCATTCAAAAGATTGAATAGCACTATAGCAATCAGAAATACAAAAAGTACAAACATCAGTTGACTTGTGATTGGAAATGACAGAAATGGAATGGATGAAGCATCAAACTCGCCTGTCAGCATAACGACCGTTTTCAATACTGACATTCCTGGATTCAAGAAAAAGTTCTCGTCATCGTCACCACAATCTGATGACTGACAGCCACGAAATAGTGTGTAGAAACTTAAAGCAAATGCAACTATTAGTATGGAATACCACGCTAGGAACTTTAAGAAATTCCATGAAACTCGTTTCAACATTTCTATGTTGGTTGACAGCAAAGGGTGACGCCCAATCAACAAAACCAATTCAGCCCATGAAAGTAGTATAGCTATCGCCGAGATGTGTTGCCGGATTGTGTCACGCTCTTCATCTTTGAAAATAATAATTCCCACCACAACTAACATAATGATCTCCAAGTAGTTCTCAGGACTGCGTACATACCTTTTCGCTGACACAGCAAACTGGAATACTTCTCTCAAAATAAGAAGAAAGTGAAAAACTACTAAGAACCACCAAATGATGACACTCACATTTTCACTTAATGAACCATTTGCCCTTTGGTTTCCAAAATCGATTATAGAAGCTTCTGAAGTATTTGTACTGTTGTTTAGTCCATTGATAGCATCTGAAGGCCTTACATAACCAAACAAAATATACACAGAAATCAAAGCGACAAAACATAAATAGAACATGAGATTAATATAAAAAAATATTCGAATTCTGCGCCATTTTATGAAGAGGAAACTGGCAAGAATAGGATGTTTAAGGAGGTGACGAAGGTCTGAAGAACGACTAATGTAAAACAACGGATCTGTTTCTGGTTTCAGATTTGAATCTCCATTTTGTGTTTCTTCTTCCACATGTACAACAGTCACTTCGCAGTTTGAATTAACTTTATAGGTGGGTGGTTCCAAACACTGAAAATCAAACTCGATTTCAAAGCTATCCTCTCTGGGATAGTTTGAACTTTTATCCATACAACTATCCAAAAATGTCTCCAAAGTGTGCGGGGAAATATTCGATAATGGTGGTTCATTAAAAACATTTCTGGTGCCAATATAGGCACCATGAACAAGTAAGTTCATGACTGTATCATCATCATCAAATTTTGCCGCATAATGCAATGCAGTGTATTTCTGGCGGTCGATGGCATTGATATCAATATCCCATAGCTCCAAGTTCTCAATCAAAATATGAATGCATTTGTCAAAATTTCTATCTCCATCTTCAGACATCATACCTAGATTTTTTTTCCCTATCATTACAGCATGCAAAACAGTTTCACCTTCGACTGTTTCAAAATATATGTGATGTTTACACTTAACAGTGTATTCCAAATAATTATTGAGTATTTCATGATAACCATTTTGACAAGCCAAGAAAATGGCTTCTTTATTATTTTGCTCGATGGTATAGTGTATATCAAAGCCCTCATTCAGCAGGAAAGTGACCACTTCACTCATACCTTTGTCGCAGGCATATTGCAAGAAAGTATAACTGCCATCATGCCAAAGTATAACTTCATCTCTGTTGGATTCTAAGGCTTTTTGTAGGTCTGTAATGAATTTATCACTGTCGCGTTTGTAGAGATATCCGAATAATCTGGTTTTTGAATCATAAACAGTGGTTTCCTTTGGTTGGTATTGAGGAATTTCCAGTCCTGGAAACTTTTCCTCCAAAGTTTCCCTAGCAGTTTTCCCATCGGCTGTTCTATAAGAATCCACGTCATGTTCCTTGAGCCTTAATATGTTTTCTACAGTGTCACGGCAACCCCTCTTTGCTGCCCAGTGCAGCCCTGTGTAGTTCTTCCTACTAGCAATATTGACATTGATGTCCGACTTACTCAAGAGAGTCTCAATAAAACGATCGTGGTTTCCTCGCTGTGCTTTGAGTTTCTTGGCGGCCGTGTGGAAGGCCGTGTCTCCAAGGTCGTTCAACTTGTTAACATCAAGCTTTCTAGATGCTAACAGTGCTAGAAAGCCGGGAGTGTTGCCCGCCTCGGCGGCGACGTGTATCGGTGCCCTCTTGTGGTTTACGAGGTTAGGGTTGGCGTTATGTTTCAGTAGGGCCTCAATGAAAGGAACACAATCTTCATTCTTACACGCCAGATCCATGCAAGTGGTGAAATCAGGATCACCGTACCTAGAGGTTACAAGGATAAAAAAATCTGTAAATACATTTGGATAGGCCTGAACTTTCACAAACGACTTATTCATACTTATTATTTTATACATACATTTACAAATGAAGTTAAAATATTTTTATTTTATAAGTGTTAACATGCATTTCTGTCCTTATCAGGATTAAATACAATGGTGGCATAGAGTAACAATGGCATTGTGCAGGAAGAAGAAAGTGCCTGAGGAGTGGACAAACGGTATTATATTACCAATATTCAAGAAAGTGAATAGGAAGAGGGGTGAAAATTATAGAAGTATAACACTGATATGTCAATGTGCGAAAAGATTGTAGAAAGGAGAATGAGAAAAATCACGATGAAGATGAAGAGAGGAGTTCGACGATAGATATATTTGAAATTAGATATTTGATGGAAAAGGGATATGAGTTTGGGAAGGATCTGGTAATAGTATTTATGAATGTATAAAAAGCCTATGATAGTGTGGATAGAAAGAAAGTATGGAAAGCAATGGAGGAGGCTGGAGTAGAAAGGAGTGTCAATGGGAGTAAGGAATATGTAGGATGATAATGTGAATTGTGTAAAGACAGAAAGAGGGTGAGCAGAGTGGTTCCCATTGAGTCAAGTAGGGAAGCGCCCTCTCTTCATTACTACTTTAATTGGTGATGGAAATGATAATGAATAGAGTGGCATGAGAACTGGGTGAGGAGAAAATGAAAGTGGTGATGTTTTCAGATGACTTGATGGTATGGGGTAAAAGGAAAAGGGAGTACAGGAATGGAATGAGGAGGTGAAAAAGTGTGGAATGAAATTTACTATGGTGAAAAGTGAAGTGATGCTGATGACAAGGTAGAAAACAAAGCCAAGACAGGTAAAAGAACTGGATGGGGTAGATTTGAAAGAAGCAAAGAGTGTGAAGTATTTGGGTAGTGTGATTGAGGCAAAAGGGAGGAAGCAGAAAAGATGTAGTGAGATGAGGGCAGCAGGGAGAGGTTTTCTACAAGTGTGTAAGAGACCTACTATGGAAAAGAGAAGTACCCCTACAGTGTAAGGATGTGGTGTATAGTGCATACTTCATACCCATAGTTAAGTATGTAGTGGAAACTTGTTTGGACTTTGGATAAAACAAAAGAAACAAAGAAGGTGAAGGCCATGGAAAGGAAGTTTTTGAGAAACATACTAGCTGTCACCAGAAGAGATAGGATTATGAATGAAAATGTAAGGTCTAGAGTTTGGGTACAGGGGGTGCATGATATAGTAGAGGAATCTAGGATAAGATGGTATGAATATGTAATGAGGATGAAAGGGGATAAGATTACAAGAAGATGAATGTACATGAAGTAACTATATAGGGAAGAGATGGGAAGAACAAATGGCAGCAAGTGTGCAAGTAAGATGAGAGTGGAAGAGGAGGAATGGTAGAAGGACAGAGGGAGATGGAGGCATTTTACTAAACAGACTCGGCCACAGGCTGGAACATGTTCATGATGATGATGAAACTAAATATATAAAAATATGTTTTGTTTTAAACAAATCTAATTTATTGTGATAACACTAGTTCCTTATTTAAATAATATCTTTAACGTTTAGCTTTTAACAGTTCATTTTATAAGGAAACAACTTTTTGTCTGGGCCACTTTCGTCCCTTTCTTTTTTAATTGCCGCATCTTACTACCCCTTCAAGCTATACAAATATTTATTAATTACACAAATGTGCAAGGTGTGAAGAAAGTTTAATTCAGACAGAGTGTACCCACATTTGCATGGAAAACCATTTAAGAAAAAAAACTTTAAGTCGCTAATAAAAAATATGTGAATACTTTTTTTTATATAAGACTGTGGCATAACTTAATGGTAGAGCTGTTAGTTAAACTAAAACATTTTATTTCCCTCAAGATGACATTTTACCAGTGGTCAGGTTCAACTAAATCATTGCGATTGAGAAGTTCATGAAACAGTTGAAGGTTTCTCTTCTTGAGCGCATTTAACAATTCTTCATAAGGATCTGTGTCACAAAGACTGCCTCCTTTTTGAAGATCTTGCAGTTCAGTAGACATCTTTGTCCTGAAAAACACAATACAATATTAGTGCTATTATATTGAATGTGTCAACCAACAATTTGTATCCATTAGATGGAGTTAACATTGATATTAATAGAAATATAATTTGACAGTATATACATAGTATGAGTTATTTTAGTAATTGTTTTAAAAAGGTGAACACACAACTATTCATCTAAAAAAACTATGGCATAAGCTTGCAATCGAGCTATACCGACTGAGAACCCGCCACCGTTAGTGATCATAGTGCCAACATTTGCAGATAAAGGGTGTCATGTGGTCAGCACAATGAACACTCCGGCTGTTAATCTCAATTTTCTAGACCGGAGTTGATATTTATTCAAGTAGAACCCCAATTGTCTTCACGAGGCTGAGTTGACCCTGTTACAGACCCATTGCTTCTCAGAAAAAAATCTGGAAGCACCAGAGATTGAACCCGGGACCTCTGGATCTGTAGTCAAGACTCTGACCACTTTACCACAAAGGGATACACAAATAATCAAACCCATCAACAAACGTTTATTTTAACACACTTAAAAGTAAAGTTAAATTCAACATGGTAATCATCCAGGCCTGAATTTTGATTACGTGTATTCTTTTTTTTGAATGGCTCATCACAGATAATGCTCATGTACACAAACTATGTTCATGAGTCCCTAGTTATGGAAATGTTTTTTATATACCAATTTTGGTGATTTGGGATTCTTAGGCAATATTTTCTTGGTTTGCGTCCTTTTCGAGTAATTTACAGACATATATGTTGACTAAATAGGCCTACATTTTTAAAATACGATTGATATTTTATGAATGTATAATTAGGCAATTGAAACATAAAATTTTTCAACCCTCAGTTGTCGGAATGAGAAGTTAATGTAGGCCATGAACAGTTAACTTTTAACATTGTCTGGTTGTAAAATAAATATTTCTGGTGAGACACTGCGACTAAGCTGGAGAGGGTTGAGTTGTGTGGGGATGGCTATTACTTCTGAAGCAGATATTTGTAAATCAATATTAAATTTAGCACAATGCAAAAGTTTGGTTGTTCATTGCATATACATGTTATAGTGTCCATTTTTTGTTGTTGTAAAGTTTGAAATAGTCACATACTTTAGCCTGAACATGTAAACACGTTTGAAAGAAACACACAATTAAAAACAAATTGTTTGTTGTTAAAGTTTTGGCCCCCAAAAGTAACAACAGCTCTACAGATGTTCTTGCAGATCATATGGTTTGGTGAATGGATGCATGAGAGTAGATCTGGTAACTGTCAATAACTACCACTCCAGTGGTGAGTGTACTATTAGTATACTCTGATTTATGTTGGAAGAATAGTATAGAAAATTCAAACATGTGATATTCTATAGATATTGATAATTATTTACTAGCAAAAGTGACGGCTGCAGCTTACATGACTTGATGTACGAATATATTAACATTGTTTTAGTAACTTTAGTAACTACTACTGTTCTTTCAACCAAAATCGGCCTATAGTACTATAAGTAAAAGTAATTACCATTTAAATTGTACATAGACCTAATACACCCTGTAGTAATATTAGCACCATGCAGTTTTAAGTTTATTACTAAATTGTACAGGTAGGATATTAATTAGTTATAGCTGCGTCAGTGAGGTCTCCTGTTGAGACCAGACCATACAATTTAAACTTAAAACGTTCTCTTCTAAGTGGTCCCTGCCAGGGAATTTACTAACATGTTTAAATAAAACATCCATAAAAATAATTTTTGCTGACCATTGTCTATTGTGTGTGCTTTAAAAAAAGCTTTTATGAAATATAGTATAAGCTATAGTCCATTAACCACAGGAAGAGGTAATTAATTAACAGCTAGCAGTAATTTTTAATCAGTAATTATTAGGAAAATATCAGTGAAAACGTTTGACAAAATTTTACTCCCCAAACTCTTTCTTGTCTCATTGATGTCATGTATCCACTTCCTTCTCCTATTCTTTGGCGCCATCAATATGGCTTCTACCACAATCTCCTCATCATAGGAAGAAGACAAGGTATACCTCATTCTTTTAACAGAACAACAACGCTTGTTTTTCAGTGCACTGTTCTCAGGTGACGAAGGGTAGGTATGGGGTTTGTATGTGGAATATTTAGTGATTGCACCTTAACTTTAAGACCTTTAGCAGTCTGTGATATCTGTAATCCATGACATGGTAAAACATATGTTGATGATAATTATTGTGTTTGTGAGCAGTGACCTAGGAACTTGCGTTTAAATGTAATGATTTATTGATATCATAAATGTATTTAGTTTCAAGTTCAGTCAAGTAAACCAAGTAATGATGCCTAGTGATGACCTCAAAAATAAAATAATTCAGATATACCCAGAGGTGTTTACCAACAAATTGGGCACCTTTAATAAGGCAAAAATGTCCCTCAAGTTGAAGTCAGGGGCAGAACCAAAGTTTTTCAAACCAAGAAACATTCCATTTGCTTTAAAACCTAAAGTAGAGCTAGAACTTAAGAGGCTTCAAGATGCAGGTATCATATCCCCAATTAAATATAGTGAGTGGGAAACACCAGTAGTGCCTCTAGTTAAGCCTGATGGCTCTGTTGGATTATGTGGTGACTATAAAGTAACACTTAACCCAAAGAAGTAGACAGGCATCCCCTACCTCATGTAAATGATATATTTTACTCAATGCAAGGGTCTACTACTTTTACCAAAATTGACCTCAAAATGCCTTTCAACAGATGGAATTAACTGAGGACTCCAAAGAACTAGTTTCTATTAGTATTCATAAAGGTATATTTTGTTACAACAGATGTCCTTTTGGTATTTCTCCAGCCCCTCAAGAGTTTCAGCATAACATGGAAACTGCTGTAGCAGTCATTGAAGGAGTAGTGGTTTGGCAAGATGACATTGTGGTAGGGGTCCATACAATAGAGGAACATAATGAAAGGTTGAATATGGTACTGTCCAGGCTCAGGGAATGTGGGTTGACTGCTAATGTAAACAAGTGTGTGTTTCAACAACAAGAAATAAAATTTTAGGTTACATAGTTGGGAAAGATGGATTGAAACTAGACCAAAATCTGGTCAAACCAGTACTAGAGGCTGAAACACCAAAATCAGTCAGCGAATTAAAGTCATTTCTAGGTATGGTAGAATATTAGAGGAGATTCTTGAAGGGGCCTTCTGTCATCTTAAATACTTTGTATGAACTGCCTAAAAAGGGGGTTCCATGGAAGTGGACCTGGGAATGTAATCATGCGTTTAATCAAATTAAAATGCACTCACCTCAGCCACTGTTTTGGATCAATATAATCCGGATTTAGAGCTGATACTGTCTACTGATGCAAGTCCTAGGGGCATCTCAGGAGTACTTAGCCAAAATACCAAGGATGGGGCTATACGCACTGTCGCATTTGCATCTAGAGTCTTGACACAAACAGAGAAGAACTACCCCCAGATCCAAAAGGAAGCCTTGGCCCTGGTGTATGTAGTACTTAAGTTTTCATGGTATATTTATATGAGAAGGTTTATTTTGGGGACAGACCATAAACCACTCACTACAATTTTTGGCCCCAAGTGTGGAATTCCATTTATATCATCAAATCGATTGCAAAACTTTGCATCAATTTTGTCAATTTACAACTATGAGATTAGATATGTTCCTTCAAGGAAAAATTCTGTTGATTATTTGTCTCGAAGTATCAGTAAGAATGATCTACCACAAGATATTATAGTGAACTTCGTTAACTATGCATAAGACAGTGAATATTTGAATAAAAAACTAGTTGCTTCAGAGAGTGTAAAAGATAAAATCTTGAGTAAAGTAATAAAGTTTATTCAAATAGGGTGGCCTAAATTAGTGGATAGGAGCTTAGGTAATTTCAGTCAGTATTTAGTGAATTATATATAGATCAAGAATGCCTTTTCCGAGGACACAAAACGGTAATTCCTTTAGCTTTACGAAGTAAGGTTTTGAAAGAAATGCACAAGCCACATTTTGGAATAGTTAAAACCAAACTTATGGCCAAAAATTACTTTTGGTGGCCAGGACTTGGTAAAGAAATTGATAATTTGGTTTTAAGCTGTGGTCTTTGCCAGAAAGTACAAGGTTCCCCTGACAGGTGTGAGCCTATTCCATGGCCATGGCCATAAAAGCCTTGGAGCCGTACACACTTGGATTTTTTGGGGTCCATAAATGGGAAAACCTATTTGATGGTAATCGACGCTCATTATAAGTGGCTAGAAATTTGCCAAATGTTGTCAGTAGCTACAACAGCCACAATTCGAGCCCTGATGGTTTTATTTGCTCGATTTGGATTACCAGAACTTATGGCATCAGATAATGGCAGTCAACTTATTCGTTCAAAAGAATATACTGATTTTTGTAACTTACATTGCATAAGATATCGCGCAGGTGCACCACATTTTCCACAAATCAATGGCTAAGCGGAGAATGGTGTTTTCCAACTTAAATGATCCACCAAGAGGGCCATTCTTGCTGGAAAAGATGTTCATATGGCCTTGACAGAGTTCCTAATGTATTATAGGCACACCCCTCAGCTAACCACTGGGGTTGCCCCAGCGATGTTGATGATGGGTAGAGATTTGCGAACACCATTGGATGTCATAAAAAATAGAATGGATGGTCAAAACAATCAAAACATGGAGGAAATAAGGACTCATGTATCCTATAAGTAAAGAATACAGCTAAGATATTCTGGAAGAAGGAAAATCATTTTTAATGTAAATGAAAGTGTTTTGGTCAAAGTTTTTAATCAAAAAAAAGTTATTGGTAAAATGCTATAATTCACAAGAGTTTGGTTGAAAGCCTATACTTAGTTAAGTTAGGCTCCGGAGCTGTAGTGAAACGTTATTTGAACCAAATTACTGCGGCATTACCTTGTAACAGTCAGAATATATTATCTCCCAAAGAGTCCCGTTGGGCCATGCCATACCCGCCTGATTCTCCTATGTATAGGGGGAAATAGGACTTTGGTACAGAGGATCACTCAGTATTGCCCATACCCAACCCCGTCATTGGTGATAGGTCGAGTTAGGACATACAGGGGGAATCCTCAAGGACATTAGGAGATGCATAGCAGCCAAATCCAGGAGACAGGTGGGATACAGGAGCAAGACAACAGGAGGCTGTGGAAGAAAAACTGTGACGACCCATTCAACCACATATCAAAAACTGAACAAAATATAATTGTTTTGAGATATGTATTCTACTCTGAAGAAAACAATGAACGGATCATAAAAGAAAGACTTTTGGAATGTTTTGACTGTTTTAAGAAAACGGGAGAACAAATAGCAAAGGCCATTCTGCAAGAGCTTCAGAAACATGGAATATACATTAACAATTGTCGTGGCCAGAGATTTGATAGTTATTCTAATATGGCTGGTAAGTTCAAAGGTGTGCAGGCAAGACTAAAATAGATTAATCCGGCTGTAATGTTTTCATCTTGTGCTGCTTATACCTTGAACTTGGTTGGTATTCACGCAGCTAACAAAGTATAATTACGAGTCGTGAACTTTTTCAACTGTGTCAACCAGCTCTGCAATTTCTTCAGCAGTAGTCCGGAAAGATGAGACATACTTTTAAATGAAACAAAAAAATCTTTACATAGGACTTTTGACACTAGATGGAGTTCTAGAGTAGAGGCAGTGACTCCTATACCCAGAATTTACCTCAAATAATAACAGCATTGGAGATCGTCAAAGAAAATTGCAATTTGACAAATGAAGGCAAAGCTGAGGCAGAAGGTCTTCAACAGTATTTCTATAAATTTGATAGTATTGCCTTGTCTGTTATCTGGGCTGATATATTGGATAAAATCAATATGAGAAATCTAATACTGCAATCTGAGAATATTATACTTGAAATAGAAAAAGAGTACATGGCAGCTTTAATAGACAAAGTCAATGATAGAAGAGATATGTGGCCGATTTATGTAGAAAGTGCTACAAATATTGCTGATGCATTAGGAGTCCATGCAGAGTTTGAAATTGTAAAACAGAGGAAAAGGAAAAGATTTTCTGACTAAGAAGAAGTTGACACACTACGGGTTGGAAGTTCCGATGAAGAACACTTTAAAAGTAACATTTTTCATCCTATTATCATTGAAATTATAGAACAGCTAGACTGTAATTTTCAGCAAGTAAAGGAAATTTGCGATACCTTCAAAGCAACATTGAACCTGAGTGAAGTCACGGTCAAGACATCAAATCAAGAAACAGTCTCGTTAAAAGAAACCATGGAAGAAGCAACTAGAAGATTAATATCAAAGTACGGTACCCCGTTGATCTAAGAGAAAATTAAATTCATGAAATGGATCACCTACGAGCAGTTTTCAAGTCAACTTTCAAAAATTCATTGAAGAAAAACCAAAAGCAAAAGTTTCCCACTTAGTTTACTAAACGGGATCTACAAATTAAAACTTCAAAGTGTCTTTCCAGACATTTGTATTGTTTTAAGATCATTTTGCACATTATCCGTAAGTGTTGCATCTGGGGTCAGGAGATTCAGCAAACTCGCATGAATTCAGAGTTTCCTAAGATCTACTCTAGGGTAAGATAAGTTAAACAATCTAACCATGTTATCTGTAGAATATGAATTAGCTTCCAAAATTGATTATTATTACGTTATCAATGAGTTCGCAAAAACAAAAGCCAGATGGCTTAGAATGTCAGAGGGCATTAGTAAGTAGAATTAAACCCAAAGAAAATGATTTAATTTTAAGTGTTTTAACATCCGTGCACAAACATGTTATTTTATCATAATTGCAAGTTAGGCCTATATATTTTTACATGTAATGTCATTTTTCTCAAATCTACAAAAAATACTCAAATCTAAAGGGATAAAACTACTGTGTTTTTCGGTCTTAACTAAAAATTATAGTTCAGGTATTACGTTTTATTATGTAAAATTTTAATCACTTATTACTTTTCTTTTAATATGTGGACAATTATAAATTTAATAAAAGAAAATAATAACTATGATTTTGATTTTATTAACATCCTTTTGAAACCTTCCTAAAGCGTTTCTAGTTTTTATGCGAACTTTAACCAAATGAGCTCAGTAGGCTTATTCCACTGTATTAAGTTAGAAGATATATTTGTTTGAGACGTAATACTCATAAACAAATAAAAAGTAGGCATATTTCACCGTGGCATTGCATAAAAATGAAGCACAAATTTTTCTGAGCATTGTGTTTCTAATACTCATCGTTTAGAGGGGGGGCCCCGGTCCAATGATTTTCATGGGGCCCACCGAATCTATGGACGGCCCTGGCAACACAACTGTTTCTAAGTATGCCTACCTTCCTCTAATACGGATCCATTGTATCAAATATATTTTCGGATGTATACATCTTTAACTTGAAATACTTGATGTTTGTTGAGCTCCATAGTGACTTAAAACGCCGAATGAAAATATACAAACAAACAAACACACACACACACACACATTGGTTAGCTAGAGAAAGCAATAATATTTCGATATACTCTAGCATTTGGCTACAATCCTAGAAGAATCGACAAGAAAATGTATACAACTTACCCCGTTTCACCGGCCCTGCATCTAGAACTACGAGTCGAGAAGAAAACATAAACACTACCGAGAATAAACACGCCGCGAGGAAAACTAGCCTCTGCTCTCAAGTGTCGATCGGCGACCACCAGAGCGCGCCACACAAACATGGACAGTCCAAAGAGTTTAAGATGCTAAGAGATGTTGTTCTTCTACATTTCTCGAAGCGTCGGGATGTTTGGAGTATATGGTAGAGGTTTCTGTTGTCATGCGCGTTCTCCCTCTTTGGTGACCCATATGTTTACCCCCAACTTTTATCCCGCTCTCCAGTGTTCTCTGGGGGCTTGTGTGTGTATATAGATATGTATATATCCGGCGAGGCTATGTATGGCCACTCTTGGATTTAGCTTGGACGAAAGTATTGGAAGCTAAGGCTTCGGGATTGTTAAAATGTAATATCTAAATTATTTTGGACTTAGTTTTTTTTTTCTGGTTATTAATTTTTATTTACCTTTTAACTTTTCAAAATTCTCTTTCGGTTTCATTATATTAACTTTGTAGCGAGGGACTTATGATTTATGTAGATTTTGATCAGTGTTAATCTTCGGGTCAATGAATTCGTATGGATCTCGATACTTTATGGAAATCGATTGCTAATTCATTTATGTGGATACCGATACTTAATTTATTTTTGAGACTATCGATTATTTTTTAGAGATATCTCTCAACCTAATTGTGAGACTGAAGAGATATTATTATGATGGTTATTATTGGTAATTTTGGGAATAAGTTTTCTTTAACGAGGATTTTTGACAGTTTTAAAAAAGAAAACATAGACAAATTTCACCTGTAGTTAAAGGGTTTATTCTGGGGAATGACTATTGGCCGTACGATGGCACGATTTTGTAAGAGCTTAGTGTATAATGGGAATATGTATAGAAGTATAAGGAATAATGAGGGAATTTTCGAGGACTTATGTTGTAACTTATAAAGGTAGATATGAATTTCGTAATGGATATTTTGGAGATCACGTACCTTTACAAACTGGTTAGGTGCGGAAATTATTGATGTAGGTATTATTGTTCTCTTCTAATGTAATTATCTTGAGTTAAAGCTGTATTTAACTATGAAATTGTTTTTGCTTCAAGCATTCTAATTCATAATGAAAATCTTTTCACTAACTCTACGGCTATCTTAATAATTTTTAAGATCTCTATATATTGTTCAAACTTATTCAAATGATAATGCTGATACTTATATATTTAATTATGATACTTTTAAATAAATATCAACAAAGCTACTCCAAGTTTTTTCAATGCTAAAAATAGAAATAATACCCTTAGGTTTAGTGTGTTTTTGTATATTTTTAGTTTGGATACATATTTATATATTTAATTTATCTTGAGGGCAACCGTCATTGTATTATTCCCGCCACTGGTGTGAGTTGTGTGCTCTGGGTTTTGAAGGGCAATCTCAGATATTCAAAAACCAATAACTTCAGTCGTTCACTCCTATTGCCCTTTTTTATTTGTGATTTTGACCTCCTATTATGTTATGATGTTGCTAAGGACGGTTTAATACAAAGGATATAGATTTTTCTTTTTACAAAAACATCAATATATTTATATCGATGTTTTAGTATCCGAAGTAGTAAGTGGGCAGCTATGTCCGATTTTCATGCCGAGGGATTATTGTTATTTCGGAGTGACGTATTTGTGACGTCACCTTGTGTGTATGACTGTATGGTGACGTCACGGAATGCATTTCATCTAGATGTCACATTATATATCAGATTTGAATGAATTATAATATAAAGTGCCAGGTACAGTGACGTCATAAGATAATTATTTGTGCAGGAGTGTGTACGTTTTTACAGTGACGTCATAAGATAATTAATTGTGGTTGGAGGGGGTAGCTATGCTAGAGATATTTAAATAATAGTGACAGTATAACGTCTTGTTACAGTGACGTCATGATTATAGTATTGTGATTTCGGAGTGACGTATTTGACGTCACCTTATCAGATTTGAATGAATTATAATATTAAGTGCCGAGGTACACTTAATGCATTATGACAGTAGGACGTTTGAATTATTAATGACGTCATATTTGATTATACACTAACAAGTTATATTGCTCTTACTACAAATATATAATTTAAATGAGAGGGAAATATTACTAGAAATGAAAAAATAAATACAAGTTTTTTCACATTTAATTATAATAAAAAATATACATATTTCACAATTTATTATTGTTATCCATAAAAATACAAAGATCGTCAAACAGTGATAGATAGTCAAAATATGGGATAGGATCGGATAGGTCGACAAAACATTTGGAGGCGAGGGTATTGTCTATGAACATCGAAACATTAGGGTGATTTAGATATTTTACATGACGTTTGATATATTTTTTAAGATTGTACAGAGTTTTTAATTCGTCCATAGACAGGTAGATCTGAATGTTTTTATCACTCAGACACAATTTCCTCACTCCGAAAAGTTTTTTCACCACAATGTTAAAATCTTCCATGCTGGACTCAAAGTATACACACGTCTGCACACAGTCGGACCAAAATGGCATTTCTTTGACGAAAAAGATCCATTGCGGGACGGTGAGTATTAGACGCATAGAATTTGATGAAAATATCACGTGAGCGTAAAAGTTGTGGTTAGGTTAGTCGTCTTGTCATGTCAATATATATTTGATCAAACACCTGATAATTTCTATACCACGTGTTAACCTGTACACAAATAGGGGCACCGTCTGTCGGACAGAAGTCATTAAAGCACCTGCTTTCACATTTGTGTAATGATAGCTTTTTCACACCTGTTTCTGTGTGTGGTAGTACCACAGTAGTGGGGTCAATGTCTCGTCTGAATAATGTTAATATTATATCATCATATAATTCTTCATATATTGTCATAGAATTTGTGTTAGTTCTACAATGTTTAAAAGGGGAACGTGTACAGACACGACTCCATTTTATAATATTTTTAATATCTGGATGATTATTTCTCTGAATTTGCATTTTGCGTAGACGAGCAAATTCCAAACGAATATTCTGGATACTCGCATCAGTCATTAGAAATCAGAGAGAAACAAAATTATGATCAACTATAGCCGTAGGGTACAGATGTGTTGTTATCTAACCTTCTACGTTTAGTGAATACAATATTATAGTTTTTTCTCTCCATCTCGGAGACGATGATGGGACCTCTTTTTCTTTTAATTTTTCGTGGATTGGTCACGTGTACGGGGTCCATCATGTCTTTCAAAATCAAGTCTTTAATAGTCGTAAAGTTTACAATCTTTTTGTTTTCATAGTTTAGTGTTATACCCCTGACCTTGGTGGTGAACCTATATTCGTTCGTCTCGGGAACAAACACAATGTAAGAATAATTTTTCGGTCCACCGGAAACAAGCACTGTAGTGTACGCGCTCTCAGAGTAAGTGGTCAGTTCGTTTGTAATGTCACCCAAATTGTCGCCTGTCGGTATCGTGTACGTGTCTGTTGGTCTTATCACACTGATAATAGAGTCCGTGTCACAGTAAATAAAAGAACCGCCCAAGTGCCTGAGATATGAATATAATTTCATACGTGCACCGGTGGTCACGTACGCAGCTATAGGCACATTGACCGTGTCAAGAGGGAGGACGGCTTCCTCACGGTATGTCCACGAGACGCAAGCAACCTCGTCATTGGGAAAAATAATGTTGCGAATCTCTGTGCCGGGGGTGTTGAGTAGGGAGAAAAAGTCTTTTGTGTTGTTCACTATGGTGGTCTGCGTCTTGTTCTCGTTCAGTGCAAATCGTCCCCAGAAAGAGTTTAAACACAATTTGGCGAGTGCACGCTTTCCTGGATTTTTAACAATTTCGTTTTTATCCAGCACTATTCCCTCTGTTTTGTAATACTCGCTAACGTAATTGTCTTTGTTCACGTCTGTTTTTACCCATCCAGGGTATACAGACGCCTCCTGTTTGATCTTGAGGAACTTGTTCATATACTCTACAAACAGTCCCCCTCCTTTGGTCTGAGGATCAAACTGGATAATTTTATATTCCCAAAATTCGTGTAATCTAACCATCTTGTAGCCCATTTCTAGCGCTAGTCGAACCTCGTCCACTATCCATGTGCCTGTAATAGTACTGTCAGAGTCGGTGTGTGAACAATCCCCTTGGTTCACCTCGTTTGCACAAGAGGAGCATAAACAAAACATTAATTTTGATTGTGTCTTGTAGGGCAGTACGGGTGATACAAATTTCTAGGAGGTAAAACAGTGCATTTAATTAGACCCTCTCGGTCTACAACGTCAGCGGGGCAGTCGTTGGCGACAAAAATATTTATAGGATGACCTACAGGAAATTTAAAATATTTGCATACCCAAGGATATAAACTGCAGACATCAAGATAGCCTATTTTCTCGTCGGGGTTAGTATGGTAGTGTAATGTCATAGATTCACACCGTCCACCGTACAGTGCGTCACGGGGATTGAGCGTAGCAGTTTGAATGATAGGGTGATTGTTTAGCTCAATGTCTAACTCAGTGTCTTCAGTCAGTATTTTGTCAAAGTCACACTTTTTCATAGTTGTCACAGTTTACCCTGCAACTCTAAATGTTCGATCTCTCAACAGAGTGCACTCGTATCGTTTGGTGAAAGTCTCTTTCGTCCCTGCTATAGTCACGTCACGGTTTGAAAGACATGTACACCCTTTGAAGAAACAACCGTCAAACTCAAAAATCTCCCTCGTCGTCTCACAGTAGCCGTCTACCTTCCTGCCCAAGATTTATATCTCACGCCCATTGAAGGCGTGCTGTATGTGAATATCGGGGCGGGTTTTCTCCAGATAGACTAACCATTATATGGCTTTTGCAGACTGTCTGTTACCGCACCTGTATCCCCCCTTGGGCAGGATGGCTATCGTATCGGGAGCTAAGAACAATTTTCTAAATAATCGATTGCACGCCGATGAGATGGTGATCGATTCCCTAAACACGTCCGTCGAGCCTAAATTTAGGAATAGATGACGAAATGTACGGCAACCCTTGCGTAATACATTTACGTCATCCACACAATAGACCTCCAGCTCTCGTTAAATTCACATTTTACACAATAGTGTTGTACGTGAAGAAAATTCGGTTCGTGAACAAAACAATATTTGGTTATAGCGCGATCTTGTCTAGTCTTAAAATCATAAAATACCATTAGTTAATTATCATCGAGCTCCTTTCGACTCAACACCTGCATGTAACAACGATGCGGGCTTTCTTCATTCTGTTTGCACGTCGCACAGTATGATTCAAAACATTCGTGATTACTCCCCTTTGTTTTATCACAGATAATACACACCTGTCTTAAATCACAAACGGTTTTATTACCGTCAATTTTATTCGATTTATGGCTAGTGAAACAAGTGCTAGACCTAAAGAATCTGTTACATCACTGCAATACACTTTTTTGCTTGCATACAAACACGGAGGTATGGACATACATTGGGGGCAAGTACTCTTACATGAATGTATTGCACCTCTTTTAAATCCGGTATTACATCCGTCGCAAAAATACCGAACTGAAAACGCGGCCGCCATATTAATTATTACGTTAAAGTGATTCTTGACGTCATCGTACAGTAGGTTAATGTACCTAGTCGAAGACGAAACACCCTCATACCACAATCCGTTGACCATCGAGAGGGTATTGTACACGCGTAATTTATATTCGTCACCAAAATAACGTTGAAATTTATCGAGATGTTCGCGCCCCCCTCCACCCGGATAAATCTACGCGCGTTTTTGCGAGAAAATCATCTATCGCATTTTTTATTTTATCCCCCTGAATATACGATTTATAATTAATACCATTAGTGATTTTGGCTATCGCTATTACTATAGCGTGCGCCAAACAATTCAACAATGATTTAACAACGACTATGTTCCTTTTATGGTGACTCAGATAATCGTTTGAAAGGCACCTTTTTTTAAATGCTCTACCGTTGCCCATCATCATTTTGATATGATTCACTTTAATCATAAATACATCGGCTATACCAAATCTGGCGTTACTCTGAATGACTTTTGTTAATGTATTCATAATACTGTTAACATCAATTTGGTCACATCTACGGTACGAAACCCCGACCGGTTTATAAAGATTATTCTCCGTGTTCGTGATCGTGAGTCCAATTAAATCGTAAGGTGCCATACCTCTAAGCAAATATGCCAATAGACTTGAGAAACACGTCATTAGATAATGCAGCGGACTCACGTTTGAAATAGAAGGCTTGAATCGAACTAAAATATCCCTACCTAAGGTGTTTAACCAAGTATACGTTCGTCCTGTCTCTCTTATTATTTTAAATGAGTCATCAGTGCTTGTACCCCCCGCATAATCAAAAATGTGCTCGCGTTGTCTGTTAATGTCTGAAGTAGAGGGTCTAGCATTGTTGCTAGATTCGTCAGTTGTAAATGTTTGTTCGTTAGACACTAAAAAGAAAAAAAAAAATTTAGTTTAAATATTAAATTGAGAAAAGATAAACACACAAAAATATTTAAAATAAAAACAAATAATAATAAAATATTAGTTTAACTAATAAATTGAACACTAGAGAAACCCACAAAAAAATAGAGAAATAATAGTAAAATTATTATTACTTTTGCCAAAATGTGAGAGCTCAATGTTTTTTTACGTGACAAAAGATGATAATGAAATTATAACTTGGTATAGTTAAATTCTCCTTTTATAGTCCACCAGCTCAATGTGTTTCCTGATTTCTACACACCTCCATCAGATGTGGTTAACCTTTCAGAAGCAACCTGAATATATAATTAGAAAGGTACACGCTCCGTCTCTCTCTTTATAATCGTGACTCGATGGCTAGCTGGTAGTGAGATGTAAGTTGAAAACTTAATTAGAAAGATAGATAGTAGATGTTGTTCACCTTGAGAGCTAGAAATTACAGGAATATACTTAATTACGCTGTGTATTTAAACCAATCAGAATTAGTAAAATAGAATCAGTTGAAGACTTGTGTTTAAACAGCCACCTTCGGCATTTAAACGTCGCCATATTGAGCGTCAATCTAGAAATCTTTTTATAAGTAGATCTTATTTCGATAGAGCGGACAAGAGAGGCCATCGTGGTGTTTGTAAATGCAGTAAAGATCATTTTATATCGCTTATTGGTGATATAAAAATTTTGGAAGTATATGCTGATGGTGACCGAAATGATGAATTAGGCACAACTGATTTTTTCAATAATTACACTTGTGTAATAGATGTTTTAGTAGAATCAACCATTCAATGCACGATTCATTATTGTAGTTCTGAATGCTTTTCTCACTTTAAAAAGTCATACGCCTGTTGGTCAAAACGTTATTGTAAAGTTTTAAGTTACTGGTATCGAAAGCACTTAGAGTGCCTGCACAATTGGGAAGACACGGCATTAGACTTCGATCTACTCGTCGCTTCTGAGACGCATACGACCAACCTACAGGCTAGGCGGGGTGATCTGAGTGCAGATAAACCTACAGCAGAGTAAATCAAGGTAATTTATAATTTTTTTATTTATTTTTTAAAAGTTTCTGTTTTATTTTTATTTCTATAATATATTTGTTTGAATTTTTTTCAAGATATGGACAAGTTTATTAAGGAATTCAACTCATTCAAGACCGACATTCAATATATTTCTCTTCGAAGTTTAACGGAGAACACAAAACTACATATTATATCTTTTGACGAAAGATATACTAAATTTGGAAGAGGTATTTATGTAAAAGCCTATTTAAAAGATAACATCGTAGGTTTTTTCCTGCCTAAAAAGTTTTCCAAAATCTGCACAATAGAGCAAATAGACCTTGTTAATAAATCAAAGTCTGTATTAATTTATGATGGAATTGGGGATGACAATTCTATCAAGCTTAGGATTGTACCGTCCGGTTAATAGTTTTAATCTTTGGTAGTACTGGTTAAAAATTGAAATAAAAGTAACTCTTAAACACTATTTATAATTATACTCTGTGTATACCTGCATAATTGTTTTATGTAATCAGTAAAACATACCTATGAAATTAGAAATTTAAAAATTAGTTTTTAATTATACTATGTAACTAATATCCGTTCATAATTGTTTTATGTATTCAATATAACAATTATATGTGAAATATGTATTTTTTTAAATTATAATTAAATGTGAAAAAACTTGTATTCATTTTTTCATTTCTAGTAATATTTCTCTCTCATTTAAATTATATATTTGTAGTAAGAGCAATATAACTTTTTAGTGTATAATAAAATATGACGTCATTAATAATTCAAACGTCCTACTGTCATAATGCATTAAGTGTACCTCGGCACTTAATATTATAATTCATTCAAATCTGATAAGGTGACGTCAAATACGTCACTCCGAAATCACAATACTATCATCATGACGTCGCTGTAACAAAACTTTATACTGTCACTATTATTTAAATATCTCTAGCATAGCTACCCCCTCCAACCACAATTAATTATCTTATGACGTCACTGTACCTGGCACTTTATATTATAATTCATTCAAATCTGATATATAATGTGACGTCTAGATGAAATGCATTCCGTGACTTCACCATACAGTTATACACACAAGGTGACGTCACAAATACGTCACTCCGAAATCACAATACTCCCTTGGCATGAAAATTGGACATAGCTGCCCACTTATTACTATCGGATATATCTTGATAAATTTATCGATATATATTTCATATATCAGACTACGCTTTAGGGCTTGTAAATATAAATATATTGAACAATTTTTTCTCTACTTTTATTAACCGAGTCTTTTTTTCACTATTTTTTACTAAACTTGTCTGCTATTTTCAACAGCTGAATAAAACATTATAAAGTGTAAATCTGCGAAGAATAGTAATACATAACAGCAGCCCTCTTAACACCTCTGATAGTCTGAAACACCTGAGCTTTGTCGATAGAGTAATAAGCTAAGGGTATCGGGTTCTATTCCCGGCATAGCCGAAAATTTATCATTAGTGTAATATGGGTTTTTCCCATCATAGCGATGAATTAATGGCAGGGAGACTGGGTGTTGTGTCTATAATCAATTGATTCAGAAAGTGAACGTTAAATACCTTTAAGAAAAATGACGTTCTATTTTGCCCAGACCAATGCAATTCAATTTATTATCGGAAACAACCACTATATGATTTAATTTGAGCGATGTATACCTTGCGATGCATCAAAGGATCTATTAGGAGAAATTTCCATTTACATTGATGACCTCTTCTTTTTTTTTGCTAATATAATTATAAGTTCGGATCTAAATGGTTTATATAATCTCAAGCTTACGACTCATTGACGTGTTTTGGAGTAGCCCCACGCTTGTAAATAAATATCTGTTGTCAGGCGCTGCTGGACCTGGCAACCCGCTCCACGACGTATGGTCCTGCGTCCTTGTGGGTTGACCCACCCAGCGGCATACAACCAGAGGTACCTGTGTCAGCTTAGGATTAGTGATGGGTGGAATTGTTCAAAGGGGTTCAATTTACTGAAATGTGCTCTTTATCTACCTAGTTCATTAAGTCGGTTATTCGTGACCTACATCCTGTAGTTCAGTCGTTTGAGACTTACATATTGTAGTTCTGTAGTTAGCGACTTACATCCTGTAGTTCAGTAGTTAGCGACTTAGATCCTGTAGTTCAGTAGTTAGCGACTTACATCCTGTAGTTCAGTAGTTAGCGACTTAGATCCTGTAGTTCAATAGTTAGCGACCGACACCATGTACTTCAGTAGTTAGCGACTTACATCTTGTAGTTCAGTAGTTAGCGACTTACATCCTGTAGTTCAGTAGTTAGCGACTTACATCCTGTAGTTTAGTAGTTAGCGACTTACATCCTGTAGTTCAGTAGTTAGCGACTTAGATCCTGTAGTTCAGTCGTTAGCGACTTACATCTTGTAGTTCAGTCGTTTGCGTTCTACCTCTTGTAGCTCAGTCGTGTCACTCACAAGTGCACTTGAAGCACTCAAGTTGCAGATGATAGAAGCTATGAGCACGTTAAAGTCATTGTCACTCACCCCCCTTCAAAGGGCAAATCTCAACCAAAATTCCCGGTCCGCCCTCAGAAGGAAGACTGACTGGCATGATGAGCAGTTTGGCTGCTCAACTTCTCAGTCCCTAGATACTTTCTTTAACAGTTAGATTAATCTATATTAAAACATTTAATATGAGGATAGTACGGCTTTTAAAACGTTCTTTATAGTTAACAAACAAATAGCTTGAATTTGTAAGGTCTATATTTGTAACATGGCTCAATCAATGTGTAATTACGGTGACCTGGCGGTCTAGGGGTAAGGTGTTAGACTTCTATGCTGGCGGCCGGGGTTCAATCCTCGGTCCCGGCAAAGATTTATCTGATTACCAAACCCTTCCTTCACCTCTGACAAGACATCTTGTGAATGTGAGGAATGCCAGGCCTCCACCGTGGTTCGGATTCCACGTTAAACTGTAGGTCCTCCATTTCATCTCACAATCACCCTACCATTACACATTATCGTAAGTGCGTATAACCCGAACGGGTAGTAAGACGCGGTGCTAATAATAATAATAATAATAATAATAATAATAATAATAATAATAATAATATTAATGTGTAATTATCAGGTAACAACATCAACCAAAAGCATTTCAATTTGTTTGGCACTACAGTTTCATAAATTATCTCTGATTGGTGGTATCATTTAATTAAAATACAGTAGGTCCTTAAATTCCCGACCGGCTTAGCCAGCCAGTGGTGGAAAAATATATGGCTTGAATAAAAACTGACCCGGGCCACAGGCTGGAAACAGAAATGGATGTAAAAAAGAATTTCCTTAAATTATTACGTAACACTAATTTATATCATGTGCAGATACTTGCAAGGCTCAATTAATAATACTTGTTTTTGGCTAAGAATAATCTAGCAGTTAGAATATACAACCCCGCTCCCATCGGTAGACACAAGGTTTAAATATCATACTCATCTACGAGTATTTTGATTTGCTGTTGACGGACAGGTCGGAGTTATAATCCCAGCTGGGTGTGTTGAGTTAAAAAAAAAAGTTGTTTACCACTTTCCTTCCACGCAAATACTGGTAAATATTCAGTTTTCTTTAGCTGTTTAAGATATTTGTCAAGTTTACTGTTTTAGTAAAAAAAAAGACTCAGTTGATAACGATAGAAGAAAAAATCGTTCAATTAATTCTATTCACAAGTTTTTATCCAAAGTAGTCCAATATATGATGACCTGGCGGTCTAGGGGTAAGGTGTTAGACTTACTTATGTGCTAGGTGTCTGGGGGTTCAATCCTCAGTCCCGGCACAGATTTATCTGATTACCAAACCCTTCATCTACCTCTGACAAGACGTGTATTAATCACAACTTGTGAATGTGTGGAATGCCAGGTCTCCACCGTGGTTCGGATTCCACGTTAAACTGTAGGTCCTCCATTTCATCTCACAATCACCCTACCATTACACATTAGCGTAAGTGCGTATGACCCGAACAGGTAGTAAGACGCGATGATAATAATAATAATAATGATATAATTATTGACATATAGCTAATACTAGAACAACTATATCATTGTTTTTATAAATAAATCAATTTATTATTTTTATCGATGTATTTTTATATAGCTGTCATCCCTAATCGCCAATAATTTTATTAAAAACTTATTACATGTGCACTTCAGTTTATAACATAGAACCAACAAAATGCGTCGTATTCATAAGATAAGTTACATTTTACGACAAGGCTTAAGGTATAGTACTAAAATTTTAAAAATTTCCCTAAAATTCCTAATTAAAAATTGTACTTGAATAATTGTTTTGATGCATAGGTATACTACACCCACCCGCCTTCCATGGCATGGATGTCCTGGGACTGTAAAATTGGAGGCCCCAACATTTAAAAAAATCTGTTTTCAACGTTATTATTGTCTATTTACAAAATTAAATGTTAAAATTCCAATGTCAAAAATATTATATAAATAAGGAAATATTGTCATCACAATAAATCACATTTATAATACCATTTATGTAGCCACTATATTCGCTGCTACCGTATCTAAAGGTGATGTGTGTTGAACATCACAGTCTGAAATATTTGTTTGCCGTACGTGCCATTAGTAATCAAGTTATATTTAGTCAGAAATAAGTAAAAATTGATAAAGTAAGCTATCATTATTTTCTTAAAGATCTTACCATGACTGCAATCTATATAGCAAAAAAAGGTTTTTTGTTACTACAACAGTTTGTGGAGGCACTAGGTGGATTAGCCCCTGATCCCTCCCTCCCCCCATTACCCACGTTAGTGGCCAAATGGTCTAAGGCGTCACTCTCACGTTGGACTGAAATTCCGAGGACAGAGAGGTCGGTGTTCGAATTCTGATCGGGTATACTCAAAGGTGTTTTTCCAAAATGGTTTTCTAATCTTCCTCAACGCAAATTCGGGTACACTTACTCTAAATTCAAACTTCCTCATCCCTAAAACATTAACGTAATTAGTACATATGCGTATGAAATGAATGGGTAGTAAGACAGGATGCTGAAAAAGAAAAACTCTTTTATAAGATATTTTATCAAATAAATACTGTTCTTTGATAAAAAAAAAAAGAAGATATAAGGTGTGGAAGGCTATAACTTTGTGTGACGAAGCCACACCCTGGGCTCGCTACCAAACAATCTTTTGCCGGCTTATTAACATGAAACTTGCTACGTCACTTAATACGAAACAGCTGTTGGAATTCTTAAATAGTTCTACGATATATACTAGGCCAATCGACAAGGCACAGGATTTACAAATAAAAACGGCTCTGTCGTTCGGTGACTTACAGGGCCATTACTAGAGAAAAATGGGGGAGAGAGGCTTTAGAGGAGATTCAGGTCATGTTATATGAAGTTGTCACTTTTGATAAATATCAATTCATATAACTTAACATTAATAGTATTGTAAAATGTTATTAATATTGACAAAAAAAAAGGTACGGGTGTCGGGGACATGCCCCCCTTCCAAAAATCTGTTAAAATAGGACTTTTCATTCTAAGCACCGTACAAATAACAGAGTAGTTTTTTATCAATAATTTTAAAAATCTACGTTTGGAACAATCTTTAAACGATTAATTTAACTCTTTTTATATTATATAATTAATTTAGTTACATTATTGTAACAAATTTATTTTTACTCTTTAATTTAAAGTGAAATTAGGTTCGTACGTGCCTTTCCTCCTGTCCCTCCCATCCCTCCCTACAATAATGTAAGGGCTACCCGCTTCAGTGGCCGAATGGTCAAAGGCGTCACTCTCATGTCAGACTAGCCCGCTGATGACGGGGAGATCAGGGGTCAAATCCCAGTCGGATCTACTGAGCATGGTTTTTCCTAAATTATTTCCCACTCTCCTTCCACGCAAATACGAGTATATCACCTCTAAAATGCCTACTTACTTACTAATCCATGTCTCATAAGACTTATTATCATACATGCTTATAATCTGAACAGATAGTAAGTAATACGCAGTGATAAAACCAAGAAAAATAAGAGCTATATCGCTATAGCCTACGTTAAAGAGCTTTTAATATGAAAAATTGGACTATGTTGAAATATATTCCTAGAGATGATTGCAAAATAGTGTTACTAAACACTTTACGAGACTTGAAGCACTGTCTCAAATCTTCAAGAATGATAAATGATAGATATGTACGCTGTACTTTTGTTAGGAAATATTAAAAAAAAAAAAAAACCATAATTTGTTTGCGATCAACAATGATTACATATTACTATATTATTATTATTATTACTACTATTATTATTTAATAGGTATTGATAATATCTATCGAAAGTGACAGCTGCAAAGCATATGGCTTGGCGTATGAACACGTAAAAATAGATCTAGTAGCTTTTCTATCTGTCAGATTAGATTTTTCCCATGAAAATTTAGACTCTACATGAGTGATTATAAATATCGTTGTAAGCTTGATCGAAAACCTATCAATTTGTCGACAAGATTAGATAAAACAGACACGGGAAGCTCAAATCTTCCCTCTGCCTGTTATTGAAAGTGCTAGTCCTGGAATTTATACAAGCCCGGTGTACATGAGGGAAACCATGGCTTGGAATCCATCCTCTCTCTATCTCTCCTGGTCGGTCCAGCGCTTCCCACGACTCTCTATACAGGCTCTCAAGGTCACCGGCCGTCAACTACTGTCTACAAGATGCAAGATGTCACTTCACTGAGCATCATATGGGAGTTTGTGTTTGTCGCGTTTCGTGCGGAAACGTTTTCAGTTGTCCTTTTTTTTTATAGAGTGACCGTGGTGGATGAGACAAGGGCACAGGGCAAGGGCAAAAACTAACTAATGGCCCCCTGAAGAATTATTTAAGTTGGCATCCTTTATAAATTAAGAGTAGGCTACTGTCAGTTGTGCACCCATCACATGTTCGAGACGATTTGATCGGAAACTACTTCAATATAAACTACAGAATTTTTGAAAACTAGATGCCTCTAGAAGCTATTTGGAATGATCCTCCCCCGGCAAATTTTTGGGAATCAGATACCCCTAGAACAGTGTTTCTCAAAGTTTTGGTGATGCAGTACCACCAAATGTGCACCGGGGGACCATCGGAGCTTTGAGAGTAATGAAAGTGAGGGGTTAAAATTATACAGGAAAAACACTACTTTTAAGCAATTCCATTTTAGGACTATACATATAAGACAAAAACTTAATTTATTGAATTAAACGTTGAAAAAATAAGCATGTAGTAATGATTGTATGATTATTTCTAACATTCAAAACCTCATATATTAAAAAAACAACATATTTTTTGACTTAGGGTTGGTGCAGACTTACTTTTTTACTTGATTTGTGTCTTCCAAGAAAATAAATACAGCATAGTATGGATAGTTCATATTTTGCATTTCAAATGTTTGTAATATAGGTTATTAACAGAGCCCAGATTTTGATAATATGCCAACATTTTATTGGTTCATCACATACACAAGTACATAAACTTTGTTAATGATCGCCTGGTTGTAGAAATATAAGTTTTATAGGTCAATTTTTGGTAATTTTGGGACTAGGTTGTATTTTCTTGGTGTGCGTCAATTTAAAATCCTTTTTAGGCATTTTTGAGTAATTTTAAGGTATACATGTTTAGTAAATACATTTTTAAACACCACTGATGTTTTATAATTATAATTCCATACTTTTTTTTTAATCATACAACTATCGGAATGAGAAGACGATCTTTGTATCTTCTTTGCTTGTCAGGTTGTAAAATACACATTCCTGGAGAGACACTGTGGCTAGGGTGGAGAGGGTGGCGTGTTTAGGGGGTAGCTATTAGCTCTGAAGCAGATATTTGGAAACCAATATTATATTTAGCGGAATGCAAGATTTTGGTTGTAAAAGGCTTTTCATTTCCAATAGATATTTAGTTTACTTACATTTATAATGCCTGTGTTTGATTTAGTCGTATGCACTTTGTATATTTTGTTCATATTTTTAGGAAATTAAAGAAAACTGAACTCAATTTTTTAGAATTTTTCAGTCATTTTATAGGTAATTAAAAAAATTAGGTCATCCAAATCCGGGTCTTGGTGATTAATGAATAAAACACACAAAGTAAATTTGAAAGTCCGTACAGAACGTACACAATGCTCAACGGAGCTGCACAAATAACACTTTGAAATGTTTCTTGTTTTACGATTTTAATTGTGAGTAATTCGACAGTCAGCTGATCGGCTGTTGTTAAAAAATTGGGAGATGGTCATATTTTGTCCCACCTATTATAGCTTTGAGATAAATGTGTCAATTCTAATTGAACTTTGTACACTCCGTTTACCCTGAAAGGCAGCAGTTTTATAAGCTACGCCATAGGCATAGGGGAACAATGCTATGTAAAGTCTGATCTTCATAAGTAGCGCGTTATTTGAAAACTGGAAATTCATGTTGTCACACTCGCGTAAATAAAGATGTTACAATTGTATTTATATTATTAGCCTGATTAATTAATAGTTTATAGATAAGTTATACAATAATCCATATTAATGAAGTATTATTGGAAGCTTTTGATAACGTTTTGATGCACTTTTAAATCAAATGATAAACATTAGAATGACAAATTTTAGTGAGTTTTAATCAATGTTGGTGCTCGCTTCCTATAACAATCACGGTTTAAGCTTACTAACTTTCAGGACAAACTAAGGGTACACTAATTATTGTTTTTTTTAAAATATTTCTCTTGGTGCAAGGCCAGCTTTCAGTTTCATGTTCGAAGAAATCAGTCGATAGTGTAAGGAGGGGACTACTGCCTCCGCTGTATCCCAAACATCTTCCTGTTTCACCAACACTGATATGAATCTATACACTCTATCAGAAGTGGTAGCTTCAGATCACATCACTTGGTGCAGTGATATAAATGGCAGTATTTTTCGTATCTTTGCAACTGTCAACCACTGTTGTATCCACCAGAATCATGGGATCATCAGAAATATGTGACGGTTTCAAGTGTCAGTGGCTCTAGACGCGTCACGCATACATAAACTCAATGTTGCCATCTTTATAAGCTCAAGCGATAATACACGGACATTAATTAATGGGCATTTTTTTTTATTCCGCCAGATACTACTTTTGTTTCAAGGTGCTTAATAAACAAGCGTATAGGTTAGCAATTATGTTTGATTCAAAACAAATCTACCCGCATAATAATTGATTTTTACTCTATCGGGATTCAAACCAAAGTATTATGTGGTAAGGTGAAAATAATAATGATTATATAAAGCATTAAGTCAAGACAAGATTGATCGATGGGCCTATTTTTATAATACATTAATAATTACTGACCCGCTTCGGTGGCTAAATGATCCAACTCTTAAGACGTCGCTCTTTAAATAGACTGGATTGCTGATGATGGGGACATCAGGGTTCGAATCTCAGTCGTGTGCACAAAATGTGATTTTTAATAAATAGTTTTGCATTCTTCACCCACGAAAATGTGGGTACACTTCCTCTAAATTCACCATTACTAACCTCTAACACACTAGTATAATTAATACATATGCGTACAACCCGAACGGGTAGAAATACGCGGCGCTAAAACAACAACTGTATTATATTGTTACTTACAGTGCTGCTAGCGTACGATTATACAGGTTGATATATTAGTGTCCAGATAGAACTGTAAATTTGGCAACGCTGCTGATACGTGTTGCGCGGAGTCGCATAGGAAGACTTGACAATGCGGGTATGCGAAGGGAGGGAGAGACCAGTTCAAAAGGGGGTCTGCGATCACATTCACCCACAGATACAACTGTCGCGTCAGCTAGGCCTACTTGGAGGCTAACGGACCTGATTCGATCCCTGGTCTGGTCATATCCACAACTCACCTGGAGAAGACAAAGTCTGTTAGTTCTCTTTTCATAAGAAGGGCTTTCTTTCGTATTCTGACAGCTATACAATATACTAGATTTACTTTCACGTATTCATACGTCAAGCCATGTAATCTACATTAATGTTTATATTTTCTAAAAGGTTCTTCCTATGAAAGTTGGACTATGGTTTGATTTTGTTCCCAATTAGTTAGGAGAGTCAATTAATTGGCCTGAGTATTCTGCTATAGTACAGCGCGTCAACTCTGATTTTATATATTTTTAACAAAAACAAAATCAAAATCATGAAATTAAAGGTATTTTAATGAAGAGATGCCTAATAAACCAACGCTTTACTATTTATTAGACCCATGAGTATTGCCTAGTTTGTGGTCTTCTTGGCCCATTTGTTACAGACGACATTGTATAAGGGGCTAGCAAACAAACCAAACAAGGAGCTACCGTTGTTACTCACACACAACAACGCCCTCTCTTACATTCCCCGCTAACAGTCTGGGAAGGACGAAGGGGGAATGTTTACATTGAATGAAGCTAGGATTAGGAAGAATGTCTGAATGAAGACCTCCCCTCCCACCCGTCCAGCCTTTCCAAAACAGAGAGGACAACATGAGCTGTGCCACCATGCGGGCCTAAAGAGAAGATAGACTAGAAAACAAGAACTACCGTAGGGCCTTATTTTCTTACGAATAACCAACCATTAGGAAGGCCCTCTTCCCCACCAGAATCTTACAAAATAATTGGGTTCTGGTAAGAAAAATAGACTTTCAAAAGGTAATTCGTGGAAAAAATCAGGTTATTCCTCCAATATATTTTACCCACTATGTACACCAACAAACAAGGTCGTAGAAATATAACTAATCTTGGGAGGCCGCCCATAATGTACACGTAATATGTCAAATCTTGTGAGAATCCAAAGTTGAATCAAATTCAAATCTTTGCTTACTAACTCGAATAGAATATTTTAAAAGAGAAATGTTAAGATTAAAAAATAGATACAATGTGAATGTGTGAGTCTGTATATGTGTAGAATGGTGGGTGGGCTGTATATTATTATTATGTTAAATGTACTAATTTAAACGTGGCCAGTAGCTGCTCGTGTATAGGCACTGAGGGACTGCAGCACCCCCTATTTTCACTTGATATTATCGATAACATTTAATATAATGAGTCATTTTTTCTTTAATTCTTTCTTTATTTTTGTAGTACAATATATATTCTTTAAGCGTAGTTTCAGTACTTCAGTATCCATCCCCCAGTTTATGAAAAAGATACAAAAATCTTTGTATAGAACTGTGCGCTACACAGTGCCAGCGACGTGGCGTTTTGACTGTTGTGCACATGCTCACATAGGAGGGGTTGGGGAGAAATGTGGGACTGCCACGTAGAGATAGCACTGTTTCTCTCGCAGTGCCGGCTCGGGCGTGATGGTGAAAGGAAGGTTTTTTTTTACTCAGCGTGTGTTGTGCTTAATACCATGTACCATATTCTTGAATGTGATAAAGTGTAGAAGAGTTTAAAATTAGATTATTATTCTGCTTCCAGCTATTCTATTTGATTAATTTTTTTTCAGTTCTTTTATTTAACAGAAAGACTAAATGCACTTGATATTATCGATAACATTTAATATAATGAGTCATTTTTTCTTTAATTCTTTCTTTATTTTTGTAGTACAATATATATTCTTTAAGCGTAGTTTCAGTACTTCAGTATCCATCCCCCAGTTTATGAAAAAGATACAAAAATCTTTGTATAGAACTGTGCGCTACACAGTGCCAGCGACGTGGCGTTTTGACTGTTGTGCACATGCTCACATAGGAGGGGTTGGGGAGAAATGTGGGACTGCCACGTAGAGATAGCACTGTTTCTCTCGCAGTGCCGGCTCGGGCGTGATGGTGAAAGGAAGGTTTTTTTTTACTCAGCGTGTGTTGTGCTTAATACCATGTACCATATTCTTGAATGTGATAAAGTGTAGAAGAGTTTAAAATTAGATTATTATTCTGCTTCCAGCTATTCTATTTGATTAATTTTTTTTCAGTTCTTTTATTTAACAGAAAGACTAAATGCCCTTGCAGTACTTTCAATGGAGAAAAATTTCCTTGATTGTCATCCAGAGATCAAGGAGAAAATTATTGAACTTTTTGTACAAATTAAAACAAGAAGAATTGATTTCATTTTTAAATGAATAGATCAAGCTTGAACTGTAACAATTTAAGTTAAAGTAAGTAAAAATGCTTATTTTGTTAAGATTTTATCAAGTTCATGAATACATTGTCTTTTTATACATGTTTTTTTCCCCTTTTACACAATTTTAAAACAAAGGCTAAACATTTTCTGGAGCAGCACCCCCTCTAATTTTAGCTACGAGCCGCCACTAAACGTGGCCATCAAATATTACTAATGCGTGAAGACACATTATGAGTTTTAAGAATAAAAGAGCATGTATGATGTTGTATGTAGTATATGGATGTTGTTGAAGGGAAGGAAGTATGCAAGTATAGGGAAGTGTGTAAAAAATCAGTGAGGATGGATTACGTACGGAGTTTTTTCTCTCTCTAGCTATATGCACAATTTCTTGCCTACCCCGAAAGGGAATGGCGTGATTAGGTATGTATGTATTAGCAATTGAAATTATTTATATGCCACCCTGGTATACTTTTCAATCAAAGTTGTGTGTGTTTGAATATTTAATAATATACTATGAGCCATATCTTAATGTATTTTGTACATACGTAAATGTGGGACCTCCACTTTGCGAAGTCCATCAATTCCAAAGGGGGGCACCAACAATTTCCAAAGGGGGGTGGTGGAGTAAAATCCCCACCTTTATATGGCCATACCAACAAACCAGCACCCAGGGATAAGTACAACTACTAGACTATGACTCAACATTCCAACAAGTGTCAAGCTAAAAAACGACCGCGACAAAAAACACCACCACTTACCTGAAAGTAAAACCAGCAGCAATGTTTTCATCCAGTCATGTATCCTGGGCTTTGTCCAGACCAACTCACTGGATCCACTCCCTCCCAGACACGACAGTGAACAGTGATGGGATATGTTGTGATCACTTCCTGTCTCTCGAGAACCACTAGCATCCACGTCGAGTCCAGCGCGCGACTGACTCACTTGCTGACTGTAGGCACAGTTGCCTGTTGGCTACTGTGAGAAAGATGAAGGAAGGCATAACCAACTGTTTACCAGGCCGGCCGGCTGGCTTCTGTGTGAGAGGCATGGAAGGTATGACCGGCTATTAACCAGATTGGTTGGCTACGCTATGCTAGACGAAAGAAGGCATATCCGGAGTTTACCAGTCTGGCTGGCTACTGTGTGCAAGATGGGGGAAGGTGCAGTCGGTTTATTTGTGTAACATATCTGTTATCTCACTATCGATTCCATTTTGTGGTCAAGACCGCAAAGGCGGTATGCCCCAATGCATTTACTAATCAGCGATAGTAGCTTTTTCATTTCGGAGTTACTTAGTCCTGACATGCGCGTGATCAAGTTTGGTACTAGGTAGTCTAAATTATTTATAAGTACCTAGTACAAGGTGTTAATAACCCCTAACCTTAAACAATAATGTACTTAAAACATAAGAATGGTGGCTACTGTTTGAATATATTTTGTACCTTTATTTTGCTATTGTAAGCAATATAGAAAAAATTCAAATTGAAGGAAGGGGAGTTGATTCCCCAAAAAGTCAAGTTTTTATGTTTATGTCTGTGAAAAGAATTGCCATAATTTCGGTTTGAATACATATTTGTAGAGTCAAATTTGACACATGAACATGTCATCATAAAAAGAAGAGACATTAATAATTGTTTATTCCAAACACAATATGGCGGCGGCTAATAATCATCTAACGTTTCTCCTTCAAGTTCCTTTCTTGACCTTCCCCTCCCTTTCTAGCAGCTTCATGGCTTAGAATCATGTAGTTCCATCTTCTCTCGCCAGTGTTCCTTATTGTCGCCTCTGCGCCACAACAGCATTAAGTATACTTTTTCAGCAGCATCGCTTTGCAACAAAGAAGCCCCGTGTTAAGGTCACACGCTAACATCTAGTGGTACATATTTTATCATGGAGTTGGTTCAGGTTGTATCATAATGCCACAGCCGTGTTAGAACCATGATATTAATTCCTTTTACTCGGGGAAATATAGCCTACATTATAATAAATGGAAAAACCTATGAAAGTGTAATTTTCCAGCACGTAACAGATAAAGGAACTTGTTCTATGAATACTAATATGCGAATAAAAATTCATGTGTTCATGCTACGTTCACTAAGTGTATACTAATACTCACTTACTGAAATATTTAACATAGTCTTGAAATATTTAATACATTTCTTGAAAGTTAGAAAATACTTTTCCCGTCCTCTTCTCTCTTCATCTTCTCTTCTTCCCCATCTCTCCCCATATTCCCCTTCATCACCTCCCTCATTCTACCGCCTTTTTCTCTAGCCATATGTCTCAAAAGTCATAATTAATATATTGTGTTGACTGACACTCTCTCTATACATTAGTACTTGTTCACCCGCCCCAGTGGCGTAGTTAACTAACGCGCTAGTTTCGTGCTGAGCTAGACTGCCGAGGACGAGGAGATCAAGGTTCAAATCTCACTGAGGTGGTTTTTACAAAATGGTTTTCCACTCTCCTTCCACGCAAATGCAGCTTCACTTCCTCTATTATTTAACCTTCCCAATTCCTAACTCTTTAGCGTAATTAGTACTTAGGCTTATAACCCGAATAGATAGTGAGACGCGGTGCTAAGAATTAGTACTTACTTAGGTCCACAATTTTTATTGTTTCATTTAACTGTCAATTCATGATTTTCAATCTTATTTAGTATACCAACCTAATTGGGGTTAAAAAGTGTTAGATTTATTATTAGTAAAGTGGTTTAGATAGTTTTATTTAAATAGAAAATAATTATCATTTAAGTTTGGAACCATTATGTTTAACATTTTACATTACAAATTTTGTCCCTGTTTTAATAAACACGATTAAATGATTCACTAACGTGATTTATACGTTCATTAACTTCAAAAACAATAATTATTATTAATAATAATAATAATAATAATAATAATAGTATTATCACTTCTAAACTATATTTACAAACATTTACAAACATACTCTGGCGAGTAGTTTTAGATGTCGGTTAATCCCCTATTCTTCGACCGCTTTTACTATCAGAGCTGCTCCAAAACAACGGTTCTCAATCTGAGGGATTCTCAAACCTACATAAAGGTTGCGAGTATCCTTCACATCCTTCACAAAATAGATTAAATTTCAAAGTTCTTCTGCCTTTATATTTATTGAATTGTATTTGACAATACCTTACAGATCTATCGTTTAAATAACTGACTTGAACCCAATTTTCGTAGAATGGACAACATTTTATTAGCTAGACTAAGATCGAATACACTATTTTTCCAATTCAAATTTTTATCATATATTTTACCTACGAATCTTGAGTCTTGGAAAGTAATAAATAAATAACACAAGAGGAAACAGAAACCATATTTTGTTACAATTTATTCATAGTTATATTCTTACGTTCAGCTGTGTGTTGAATTAATGGTCTGGGGTCTGGTTGTAATGTTTGTTCGAAAATTATACTAGGGATGAACCAAAAATGAGCAGTACCGCTCTAAAACAAATACTCACTCAAAATTTAATCTTTCTTTCAAATATCAAATTCTCGAATCCTTGATTCTCAAATCTTTGAATTCTCGAATCTTAAAATATAGAATGTATTAACTAATTGAGAGGTTCGAAAATCCGAGTGTTTCATATCTAATATTAACGAGTTTATTGACAAATGTTTCTGTCTATTCCTTATAAATTTGAATAATACAACTAAAAAGTAGCCTAAAACAGGAAGCTATAATAATATATTTGGTTCATACTCTTTTTTTATGAATCTATATCGCTTAGAGTTTCTTTTATTCGTGATTTGAAATAAAATCTATGTGTGGGAATAAATAATGCGCAGCATATGTTGTTGCTAGGCTTAAAAGGAGACAAGACGGACGACTTTCTATCAACGATATACTCAAGTGCCCCTCTAAGTCCGGGCATTTAATTAAACTCGAGATTGGAATCGACCCGACTTAACAATTAATCATTTGCGTTCCAACAAAGACAGCGGAGTATTTTCATTTCTTTAGGAAGTCAAAACCATGCGGGAAAAGAACTCGACATAGATGGTGTTTTGCAAAGAGGCTATTTCCGGAATCACAAATAAAACAACTTACCACAATTTTTAGTAAACAATGCACCCTTCCTTTTTTTCGGTAAATTTACATTTTAGATTTTCTAAATGAGATGTTTTAAAAACATCCAGAACTGGCATCTATAAATCACGTAACGTTGTTGAGGGGAGGAATCACACATTTCTACATGGAGTTACAAAGGGAGCACTAATATCTACATGGTGTTACAAAGGGAGTACTAATATCTACATGGTATTACAAAGGGAGCACTAATATCTACATGGTGTTACAAAGGGAGCACTAATATATACATGTTGTTGCAAAGGGAGCACTAATATCTACAAGGTGTTACAAAGGGAGCACTAATATCTACAAGGTGTTACAAAGGGAGCACTAATATCTACATGGTGTTACAAAGGGAGCACTAATATCTACATAGTGTTACAAAGGGAGCACTAATATCTACATGGTGTTACCAAGGAATCACACATTTCTACATAGTGTTACAAAGGGAGCGCTAATATCTACATGGTGTTACAAAGGGATCACACATTTATACATAGTGTTACAAAGGGAGCTCTCATATATACATGTTGTTACAAAAAAAACACTCATATCTACATGCTGTCACAAAGGGAGCACTCATTTCTAAATGCTGTTACAAAGGTAGCACTAATGTCTATATGACGTTATATGAGCAGCTCTAATGTTTAGGTGCTGCACGGTGGGAGGGGGGCTTTAATGTCTACACATTGTTACATTTGTTACATGGGGGAGCTCTAACGTCTACATGGTGTTACATCACAGTGTTGCGTAGCACAGATCTTTTACTTAAATTATAATGTTGAAATAATAATATAATTATATCATGTTTTCACCGTTAGAGATAATAAAAGCTACAAAAAAGTGTTACGTGTTTTATAGGGTTTATAGCTGACCTCTTACACACTATGCTACGCTAAGATGGAAGGGGGAATTATTATAGCTTCAGCCAACCACCAAATCTTGTATCCATGTTTCTTTTTTCAATATTTATCCGGCATAACATTAAAATTAAATGATAACTTCACATTCGTACATACTTTCTCATGGAACAAAATTTTCAAAAACAAGTTTTCAGTAGTCTTATCTTAACTAAATTTTACTAAAAAAAAATCATATAATCTTGTTAATCACACCAAAAAAACCTTTAAAATACATTTTAAACATCTATTATAAACATTCAACCAACAGTTGTTTGTAAATTACCATCTAATTTGTTATATGCCTGCCTAAATAAAAACATCATATAAAACAATTCCCAATTACCCAATTTGAACTAAATCGTAATGTTAATTTAAGGAAAATTTACAATTCTTTCTAAACTCTCTCTTAGGTAAACTACCCATAGATTAATGTAGTTTAACCCGCTTCGGTGGTTGAATGATGTAAGACGCCCCTCTCGCAATAGATTGAACTTCCGATGATGGGGAGATATAGGCTCAGACCTCAGTCAGGTGTACTGAGAGTGGTTTTTCCGAAATTGTTTTCCAATTTCACTCCAGACAAATGTGGGTACACTTTCTCTAAATTCAACCTTCCTCATCCTTAACATATTAGCGACTTGTATGAAAAACCCAGACAGTTGGTAAAACTTAGTGCTATGTATATAGTAGAAAAATCACTATACATAATTATTTATTATAGAAAATAATCCCCATATATCAATTTTGAACAAGATATAAAACAAACTTTCCATATATTCATATCTATATAAAGTGACATCTACAGCGCACATAACTTAACGTATGATTGTATTAAAGTGGATATAGTAACTTTGTTTGGTTGTCAGATAAGGAAGGATCTTTCTTCGAAAATTTGACTTTTTTTCCCCTTCCAAAAATGGCTTGTAAATGGCAATACTTCTGGTTAAACGCATAGGATTTAAAAACCGGTGTGTCCGAGTGACTAATGGCAGCATTGAATGCAACACGTGACAGTAATACAGCGTGTATCAGGACTCGACACATGACCGGAAGTGCGTGTGACTACTAGTCTGCGTCAAACCTGCGTAGTCTGCACTATACGAGTCTCGACTGAGCTTACACTCACTTAAGACTCTCTATGACAAAACACAACTATACGGTTATTATAACAGACAATTCTTTTCGTCCAACCATATCTCTCTCGATCCGATGACGCTAGAAAATAATGCGATACTCATGTATAAGTAAAGTTAAGTGGCGGAGCTTGGTTTGGTGGTGCGCCCCTGGAGCGTAAAACATTTCACCCCCTTTTCCCTTCACTTAACCCTCATGTTGTCATGCCCCTTCTCATTGTTAAGAAACTTCCATTTTTTTTTTCAAATGCAGCGGGTTGTATTATTTATGTTATACATAAATATTGTTTTAATATGAAATTACTAGATCTACTCATGTATTCATAAGTCAAGTCATATGATCTGCGGCTGCCGCCTTTGATAGATACTATCAATACCTAGCAAATAAAACTAGAAATATATTACAATTTTATCAATTTTGATTTTAAAAAAGTAGGTTTATTTACATAAGTTCGTCTCCTTTGATCAGTTGGTAGCGTGTCTGCCTATTGATCTTAGGGTCCTGGGTTTGATTTCCAGTATGGGCGGTGAACATATAATTGGTGAAATGTGGGTTTCTCCCTTTCACTGTGATAAATTAACGGCCAGGGGAGCTGGGTGTTGTGTCTGTTTTAGATTTAAGTTAGTTTATAAAAAGTCGTGTGCTGATAATAATCAGTCGTTTTAGAAAGTGCATGATAAGTACCTCAAATAATAATAATAATAATATTTTATAAAAGCTCCTTTCTTTGAAAACTGGACTGTAAATGAGCACTTTAGTTCTCCCAAAATGGCCAAGTAATAGCAGACTACAGAGATTCATCCTGAGTGGAATGCGTGAGAGATAAAGGGGTACTTTATATTCAGATCAAGAAGTGTTGCCACGAACATGAACAAAGAAGTTGATGAAAGGAGCAAAGGATCTTGTAATACCGGCTACACATCCGAATGTATAAAATACTGAGTCGAGCTAGACAGAAAAATAGCAGCCATCACCTTCTTCAGCGATCGAATGGTCTATAAGGCGGGCAGGGGTCGGCAACAATTTTGGGCCCCGATAGACTTATAATTTTATCAAAGGTTCCGCGATCGTCAACCCTTTCTTCACTCTTCTACCTTTACTTTTTATTTTCATCCATGGATCTTAAGATGATCTTATATTTTCCTTGGATTCAAGCTTTCCTAAAGTACTTAAAAAATACAAAATAAATAAAAAGTGTACATTTTCATTTTATACTATTTAATTTCATTATAACATTACAGATAATGACCTATCAAGTTAATTTTAATCACACTTAAATATTATTTTAAAGTAATTCATATATTTGCAAGCTTGGATTACTCAAAGATCTACTTTTAATGACGATGTAGTTTTATTACGCGAGCGACTGAAATTTGCCGTGAGATCGACCACTGGCGGGCGTCACTCTCGCAACAGAGCGGACTGGCGATGATGGGGAGATTAGGATTCTGATGAGGTGTACCGAGAACCTTTTTACTAAATGGTTTTCATTTTCTCTTTCCACGCGAATCTGGCCACATTTCCTCTAAATTCAACCTTCGTCATCCTTAGCACATCATTGAAAGTAGTATATATTCATCTATCTCGAACAGGTAGTAAGACACTAACACTATCCAAGTATAGACATCTTATCAACACAACTGGAAAGGTCTTTTATTCCATTTTGGGGGAGGTGGAAACCTAATTATAGCTCACGATTTATAAACAATAATATATTTCCTAAAGGCCCTATGTAATGTTTTTAATTGTCTAGGTAGAATCTCCTCCGACTGTCGTGCTATTAAAGATGTAAAACCTCATGCACTCCTTTCGAATGGCGCCAGTCTTTTATCGCTTTCAGCCGATTGGCGGTTGAGAGACGCTTGTAATACGTCTGGTGACAGTACCTAGACTACTCTTAAACCAAATAGTAACGGCTGGTCGCTAGGATCTCTTAACGGCGGTCTCACACACCGTAATAAAACTGGCCGTTGAAAAGAAAGTGCTGAAGGAGTGAAAGTTTGTTTCGTTAGGGTAGGAAAAATGTCTTTAATCCACATACAACTTTGGTGAGGGACACCAAGGGATGAGACACATCAAGAGACGACTTCAAGAGATGATAGGCCTGTACATCAAGAGATAAGCTACATCAAGAGAAGGGATACATTAAGAGCTAAGCGACATCAAGAGATGAGATATATCAAGAGCTGAGATACATTATTGTGGGATGGAAGGGGACGCGAGAAAAGACCAGTAATTTTGCAGTTTTTATGGCCAAACTTTTTTTTGTTGCTAAAATAAATAAAACATTGCTCAAGTAAAAACATAGAGTTTAATTTTCTTCACATGGTGACATCAACAGTTCTTGAATATCTGTCGTGGGCATAGCGGTATTATTTAAACACACTTTTTAAATTGAGACAAAAAGCTCTAATTAAATTACAGAACACTCTTGACAGATATTAAAGAAATTTTGAGATCACCATGTGAAGAAAATAAAATTCTATGTTTGTAGTGGATTAATATTTTATTTATTTTGGCAAAAAAAATATATTTTGCCATAAAAACTACAAAAACCCTGGCGTTTTCTCACGTCCCCTTCCATTCCACCTTAAGATATGAAATACATCAAGAGATGAGAGACACAAAGAGGTAAGAGACATTAAACGATGAGTTACATACAATCCATTAGCTCGCGTGACGAGGATAGTATCCGCAAATCTTGTTCAATATCCACGTACACGAATATAGTAATATTTCATAACAATCATAATACAACACAAGTTGATTCAAATGTATATTCAATCCATACAATTAACACTCGCATTATTTTATCAGATTTTTCAAAAGTTTGTTGGGGGGGGGGGCGGGGGGTACTATAAATAAT
>CABFOV010002487.1:58572-84515 GCA_902141375.1 Timema poppense
TAATATAAATAATGTATATTGGAGATAAAATTAATATGTCCTGTATTTCTTTGCTTTACATTTATTTCTCTTCTATTAAAATATATTATGCTTGTTATAAACCACGTTTAATTATTGTAAGCATCGTTCTTACTGGTTGTGAAGTTATCGTGGATCATGGATACTGTACTGGAATGTGACTGAACGTACGGTTCCAAGCAAAACATTTTTCTGTGCACTGCGTCTTACTAACCAATCGGGTCTACCGCATCTTTAAATTGATGAACTAGGTATGAGAAAGGTAGAATTAAAATACATGTGCCAGCATTTCTGTAGACAAAGGGTTCACGACCATTTTAAAAACACCTAAGAATATTTGGCTGAGATTCGAACTACTACCTCCTCACTGCCAGCAAACCAAACAGAGACGAAGTTGAAATCTTGGCCCACGTAGACACTGATGTGAGTCCAGGTAACACAAATATTATTTGGGGTCACCATAATGTTTGCTGATTTTTTATCCAAGGTTTTTTATAAAACTTTTTTTATTATTTAGCACCACATCTAACTGTCTGTTTGGGTTATATGCTTATTTATTAGTTACGCTAATGGTTTTATGGATGAGGAAGGTTGTAGTTATAGGAAGTGTAAATACATTTGCGTGGAGGAAGTGTGGAAAAGCATTTGGATAAAAACACTCTCAGTACACCCGACCGAGATTTGAACCTTTATCTCCCCGTCATCGGCAATCTAGTCTATTGTGAAAGTAGTGCCTTAGACCATGTGGCCACTGAAGCGGGTATTAAACAATAACATAATAATACTATCACTAACTGTTTATATCTCTATCCGCAATCTTACCTTTGGACATGTTCGTTGTATGCTTTATGTCACTGCTAACCTTCACTTCACTCCCAGGGTTGACTAAAATTTTATAAAATAGCAATCATACCCAATGTAAAGAGACTATAAAGATAGCGTCACTTGGAGGAGTTTGACTGTCATTGCTTACGTCACCCAGTTCACATCAGCTATATTTTAGTATTACAAAACCCACACATACATATTCTTTTAAAATAATTAAAGCAATTACGTTAATTGAACATTGATGTGGATTTTAAAGGTTTATTTATTATTAAAAGTTCCAAAATGTGACCAGATTTTTAACAGCTTAGGTTGTTTTCCAAATAGCTTTATGTATGTAATGATCTAGCTTGTGCACTGAGTGACGTCATGAACTCAACCAATCAGATGTATTTCCCTATCTGGCGCTACGTTCTATTCTCTTTACATCGATCATAGCCAAACTTAGACCTCAAAACGCGAATCAATAATAATGTATAGTACAACATTGTATTGAAACACATTTAAAGGTTTTTACTTGTAAAATGTTTTTTTTCCCCTCCCTTTTCTTCAAATAATCTTCATTATGTTTCAGACCTTTCAGACTCTCTGTTTAACATTTTATTTCCAAGAGATGTGCATAGTAGTATCACTTTTATTTTTGTGCGTTAATTGGAATTTCACTATTTGGTAAAAAATTTTGCACTGGTAATTTTTTTTATCAAACCATTAGAAAATATAATACTAACTAGAAGATCAAATGCATTTTAAATAAATTTTTATTTTAGATTAATCGGAGATAAAATTTTCCAAACAATACTACACCATTTATCATCATTCAATTAATTGAGTGTAAACTTACAACCTGGACACTGGATTGAATAACATTCTAATAGCAGTATTACTGGTGATAACATTCATATAACAGTTTATGATGTATTCTATCTATCGAACTTTTTTAAACCAACTGTCAAGATTTGTTGTTAAGAAACTAAACCAATTATTCTAAAATTATTTCCTCCCCTTTAATAAAAAGTTTGTTGTGAACAGTTTGAATCCACTGCAACAGTAGGTTCAGCTTTTCTTCTGTACGTTTCCATGACATATCTAGGTCATCGAACCTTGGACTGTAGTCATCTAACCTCTTTTGACTAACAGTCAGTTGTTCGTGGACGCTCTTAAGTTGACTATGATTCTCATCGAGAAGCTCTTTGATATCTTTTAGTGAAGTTTTCTTTTTGCAAGCTAATATGTCCATCGCAGCCCGAAGAATCTCTGGATCCAAAGCTTGGCAACCTCTACAGAAACTGCAGCTGTTCACTTTGGTTTTGCGAAGCTCTGATGAAAACACTATCCTCATATTTTGATTAGGTAGTACGCAAATCATTCTGTCAGGTAAAACGTTTGGAAATAAAGTTATATCCTTAAGAAAAAATGTAATGTTGCAGGATGTCAACAATTGCCGTGTTGGTATCAGACAACAGCATTGGTTGAACTTGGAGAGAAAAGTCATCTTGTGCCCTAGAAACATCTTTTCGAAATAGTAAACGAGATTGACTCTGGATACATAACTCACCAGCTCTGCGTCATTCTTAATGGCCTGCGTGTCACTCACTGCAAGCCCATTTAGCAAGTTGAACAAAACAATGGCGATCAAGAACACAAACAACATGAACACCACGTGACTGGTCCCTGGGAATGAAACAAAAGGGATAGATGAGGCGTCAAATTCTCCGGTCAGCATGACCACAGTCTTAAACACGGACATACCTGGATCCATGAAGAAGTTATCTTCACTATTCTGGCACACAGAACCACTACAGTCACGGAAGAGTGTGTAGAAGCTGAGGGCGAAGGCCACAATCAGAATCGAGTACCACGCCAAGAACTTGAGAAAATTCCACGAAACTCGTTTTAACATTTCTATGTTGGTAGATAACAAAGGGTGCCGTCCGATCAAAAGAACTAACTCGGCCCAGGAAACTAAAATAGAAATGGCCGCCAAAGGCTGTCTAGTGCGCCCTTCTACCAACGAAGAAAAAAGAATAACAGCGGTAACTGAAATGAGAAACAGTTCTAAATAGTTTTCCAGGCTCATAAGGTATTTTTTCAGCAACACTAATAATTGAAATAGCTCTCGCAACACAAACCACAGGAAGAATATCAGAAGGAACAGCCAAAGTGTGGGTGCATACCATGGTTGAGGTTCAAATGGTTCTGTGGGCGTAGTGTAAACAAATATAACGTATAATGTAAGGAATATGACATACATTATGTAAAGAGTGAGGTTATAATAGTAATAACAGCGTATTCTTAACCACTTTAGAAAAAGAAAACTTGTGAAAATGGGATGTTTTAAAAGATGCTTCAGATCTCGAGATTGACTTATGTACAAAAGTGGGTCTGTCTCTGGAATTTCGGGTTTAGTTTTGGCGTTTACGTCGTCCACAGGAATCACTAAAGAATCCAAGGAAGACTTTCCATGAGAATACGTCGTAATGGGTGGGGTTAAGAAACTGAATTTGAACCGAATCTCAAAGTTTTCTTCTCTAGATAATTCTCCATTTGTCTCCAGACATGTATCTAAAAACTTCTCCAGTGTTTCCGGAGTTATGTTTGCGAGAGGGGGTTCTTCGAACCGATTCCTCAGACCGATATAAGCGCCGTATTTTAACAGCATCAAGATGGCATATTCATCATCGTTATAAGCAGCATAGTGCAGGGCTGTGTTTCCTATTTTATCTTGTTGGTTTATGTCCACTGAGATGTCATCAAGGTGATATAATATTAGACTTAAACATTTTTCATGATCCCTGTTTTCTCTAGCACATAAAGGTAGCTTGGATGTTGACCCTTTCACGACATCATGGAGAATACTATCTCCCCCATTTGTTGGCCACGATGACACACGAGAGAAAAAACATTCTAGTATATCATTGTACCCGTGATAACTTGCGATACTTGCAGGAGAGCGAGTGTTTGTCGGAATAGTGAGGTGAGGGTCGGCCCCGAGCTCCAGTAGGACTTTAACCACTTCAGTATATCCCTTCCCGCATGCCAATTGAAGAAACGTGCAGCTCCCATCACTAGAATTCAACAAACCCTCTCGGAAAGCGCAATCTATTTTCTCGCGAAACATTTCAACGAAAGAGTTACAGTTATTATCGTATAGATAACTAAAGAGAGTCGATGCTTTCACGTCTTCTATATCAACAACCGTCACTTGCGGAAGCTCATCCTCAAGTTCGGGAAATTTTTCCATAATAACATCTCTAGTACTTTTACCACTAGAAATTTTAAATGTATCTATGTTAAGAGGTTGTAAACTATTATTTAGTATTTGTTTTATTGTGTTTTTAGATCCATTGACTACAGCAAGGTGTAAAGCGGTATAACCTTTTATGTTGACTATGTTAAGTTGGCAGTTAGGGTTGGCCATTAGTACGAAGATGCACGCGTCGTATACACCAGGTTCAGAAGTTAGATGCTTGGCACATATATGAAGCGCTGTGTTTCCGTAATCGTCAAGAGCATTCACATTAGTTTCAGGGAACTCTAATAACTTCTTTATAACGGCGCGATTGCCCGACTCAGCAGCGAAATGGATGGGTGCCTTTTTTCTATCCCGGTTAATTTTGTTGGGGTCCACGCCATGCTTCAGGAGCGCATCGACGAACTGCTCGCAATCCGGTTCCTGGCATGCAATGTCTAGACACGTACTGTAGTGAGGGTAATCGTACCAGTGGTCGAGTTCTATGTTTGGACGATTCAGCACTGCCAAGAATTTGATGAGGTCTCTTTTCTGTAGTGAGGTCAGCAGCTGAAGATAAGGATCTGGAGAGCACAGGCTCCTGCCTCGGCACAGAGAGCTCTCACTCATCTTACCTACAAGAGGAGAACAAAACAAATATATAGTTTAAATTTAAATTTCCTTTATTATACTGCTGGCCAAAAGACACAATACCTATAACAGGACATCAACAATAACTCTTTCAATTCAGTTGACTTTTGTTAAATAATTTTACCGACGCTATGTCTTTTCAACGAAAAGTTCATTTAAAAGAAAAAATAGCAAGAGCAAAATTAGACATTTCAAAAGAAATATAACAGAAAATAAATAAATAAATTTTAGTATTATAATCCGTATTACTACTACTTCTATTACTACTACTACTACTACTACTAAAATTATCAGACGATTCGCCACTGGCTAAGTAATGATACATTCAGATTAATAGTTCCTAAAAGTTAAGAAAAACAATAGTATTAAACTACATCGATAAAGAGTTGTGGGAAAACTCAAAACGTAATTGACATAATTAAAACAACACAAAAAAATCATTAAGAATAATAATGCAAATTTAAATATTAGAGGCAGAACATGTTCAGTGTAAATTAATGATAGGGAGTTCTTTAGATATATCTCCAAGTTTCGTTATTTTTGTGGTAAAAATCGAGTTCAATAAAATTAAAATTGAATTTTTGCTACGGATACAATGTTCAACAGGGTTGATCTTGTAATTGTCATTGTGAAAAAACAATTTTGAATTACGAGAGGCCCAAGAAAGGATATCAATATCTAAACGATCAAGGGTAGATTTCAAGAAATATTGTCATTGAAAATATTAAGAACAGAAAGGACATCACAACAAAGTCTACGTCTAAAAAGTTTTGAGTTCTGTCATAATCATTATTATTAGCACCGCGTCTTACTACCCGTTCGGGTTATACGCACTTACGCTAATGTGTAATGGTAGGGTGATTGTGAGATGAAATGAAGGACCTACAGTTTAACGTGGAATCCGAACCACGGTGGAGGCCTGGCATTCCTCACATTCACAAGATGTCTTGTCAGAGGTGAAGGAAGGGTTTGGTAATCAGATCAATCTGTGCCGGGACCGAGGATTAAACCCCGGCCGCCAGCACAGAAGTCTGACACCTTACCCCTAGACCGACAGGTCACCCACTCTCATAATCATAATAATAAAATTAATAATAATAGTTCTTTTTTTTTTCAGCACCGTGTCTTATTATCCTTTTGTATTTATTAAACGCATCTGTACAAAATAAGATGATTCATTAGGAATAGGGAAGGTTGCATTTTAGAGGAAGGGTACTCCACATTTGCATGGTGAGAGGATGGAAAACCATTTGGAAAAATACCACCCTCAGTACACCTGACCGGGATTGGGACCCCGTTAATACAATCATTGGTAATCCAGTTTATTGCGAGAGTAACGCCTTAGATCACGGGGTCGGAATCTTTTTAATATTGCTGGTCGTATGAGTACCAAAATAAATAAATTGACGGGCTGTTTTTTTTAAAAAAAGAGCAAAATATTTCAACTATATGTTTCTCATATAGTAACAAGCTATTTGTTTATTTTTATGAACACAATTTATTTGTATGCCTGCGTATAAACCGAACGGGTAGTAAGACGTGGTACTAATAATAATAATAATAATAATAATAATAATAATAATAATAATAATAATATTTGTATGCCAAGTTTTTGCGGGCTAAACAAAATGAGTCGGTGGCCCAGATCCAGCCCGCGGGCTGTAGGTTGCCGACTGTTACCTTAGATCATCCGGCCACCGAAGTGGGGTGTGGTCTTTATTGATCTGGCGAAGTTAAAGGCGTCTACCATCCCTTCCATTTAACCAGATATTAAATTCAGCACACGTCACAATCATTGGAAACTGAACGCATATTATTAATACATATACATATAAATATTTGCACGCTCATTTATAGTTCAACTCATTCTAGTTCAGGGTGCTATATTTCAGGTGATAATTAGAGTTTTCTACAAGCCTGCGATGCCAAGGCATTTAAAGAACGAATGCATACATAATATAGATGTTTTATTTTTAGAATGTTTGATAAAGTTGCCTTAGCTTAGCAAATGCCTTTTACACACTCCCTATACAGAACACAATGATACATTCAGAAGACTCGTCTCTTAGGGAGGGCCGGATCAAGGAATTTGGGCCACTTGCAAAGTGTGGGGTCCTACGATCTTGTTTTATATTTGTATTAAGAAAAGGCTAAACAAACTTAAAATCTTGTGCACAATAAACCTTATTTTAGTAAGTAAACCTAAAATAAACAGTAATCCACTTGTTGAGCTCTCGGTTGGATAGCTTTTTACATTTTCTTCACCAACTTTGGTGGTCGAATAGTCTAAGCCTAGGAATCAATCTCACAACGAACAGGAGTGCCAATGACGAGAAGATTGGGGCTCAGGTCAGGTATACCAAGTTTTCTTTCTTAAATGGCTTTCCCCTCCTTCCCCACGCAAATGCGGGTACATTTCTTCTAAATATATCCTTAACCTCCCTAAATCAATCATCGCAATTTGTACATAATCGTATAACCTGAACTGGTAGTAAGACGTGGTTCTAAAAAAAAACCTTGTTTGATTTTTTTTCCTGCGAATTCTGACACAACTTGATCGAATGATAATTGACGTGTTGAATCACTTAGCCTCCTAATGAGAACATTGATGCCACTGTCTCTCTCATATTACTTATTTTTAATAATGGAATGTATTTATTTCACTCAATCTGTTAAATTAGTTAGGTGACCTGGCGGTCTAGAGGTAAGGTGTCGGATTTCTGTGCTAGGGTCCGGGATTCAATCCTCGGTCCCGGCAAGGATTTATCTGTTTGCCAAACCCTTCCTTCACCTCTGACAAGACGTGTATTAATTACAACTTGTGAATGTGGGGAATGCCAGGCCTCCACCGTGGTTCGGATTCCACGTTAAATTGTAGGTCCTCCATTTCATCTCACAATCACCCTACCATTACACATTACCGTAAGTGCGTAGAGTCCTAATGGGTAACAAGACGCGGTGCTAATAATAATGTTAAATTAGTTAATCAATTATTTAGTTGCAAAACATGTGTATAGCCCAAACTGGTAGCAAGACACGGCAGAAAATAAAATATTAAAATAAAGAATTCACCTCTCTACTTTACACAACACGAGCACATTCTCTGGACTACTTGGTGTTTGAAGTAAGAGAGTGAAAGGATCTACAATTTGTAGCCTTCTCTCCCCTTCCCCTATTTGAGTTAACAAACACATTTACAGTTTTAACTTTTAAAAATAGCCCCTTCGAATTAATTTATTGGTGTTTAGCTTGGACCGGACAGCACCGGTGGTCTTGGGGTGAAGTGCTAGTCTCAGGACCCGATATTTGTGGGTTCAAATCCAGCCAAATTTGATTAATTTTTCTTGAGCGATAAAAATCCGTAGCACAACTTCCTTAGGAGGGGAGCTAAAGCCACCAGTCCCATGTCGATTGTGGCATGTAAAAGAACCCTGATAGGTATGTGAAAATACCTTTCCCGGAAAAAATTGGTAAGCGCTCGCATATAGAAATTCAGTGTGGAAGCCAATGGGGGACCACTACACTTTTTGAACCCCCTTAATATATGGGATTTCTACCAGATGGTGCAGGCAGCACCAACCAGCTGAAGGAGTGAGTGCATACCCAGCTACGGATGGATACAGTGGCCTCATGGCTTTTTTGGTGTTGAGTGACACCTCACAACTGGCTTCTGACAGTCAACATTCAGGCATGCACCTAAATTTTGACTGTCAGAAGTTACAGCTGCTAAACACATGTTTTTGCATATCATATGGCTCAGCGTAGGGATACATAATTTAGTCTGGTGACTTTTCAAAGCCATAAGCTGTCAGTCAGCACCAAAGAAGCCATGAGGCTACTATAGAAATAACATCAAACCTACCTTCGGGTTGTTGACTTGATAAGAAGAAATTTAGACTGCTTTTAAAACTGGAGTAATTTACATTTCTCAAGATCCCCCTTGCCCCATGGACATATTTTTCTGTCACTCAAAGTTAAATACACCTTTTTAAGCTCTAAGCCTAAATGGTAAATTGAGAAAAGACAACACAATGAGAGACTAATCACTCCTTGAGAGTCTTAACTATTTTGTGATAGCTACCAAGCGCTCACTAACACTTTTCTAACCCCTTTATAAAAATAATATATTCTGCCCCCTTAAGATTTACTAAAAAAATAAATATATGATTACAATTAACAGAAACAGGCTATTATTAAAAATAGGTTTTAAAAGTTAGAACCTTTAAGAGCCGATAAGAACTTTATTTAATATAAACATGTTTATCGGTTCCAATTATGGTTCCGATTACAATTAAATCTATCTTAAGAGTTACTGTACCGGTTTTGGTTCCTATTAGTTACAGTTATTAATTCTGATTCCGGTTTTATTCCCTGATCATGAACCAGTATTCGGTTATGCTCGTTGGAACGAGAGCTAATATACTTATCTCTCTGTTGAACTTTACAAGAAATATTTTATAAAAGCTATTATTTCTAGCGTTTTAAGTAAAATAATTGTGATAATACATGTGCGTGGTTTTCTAGAGAGCTCTTCAAGTGTGGAGTTCGGGGGCATGTACCCCCTCCCCACGTCCCACCTAATCCAGCCTTGTCTTTATGAGCTTAGAATCAAAAAATCTATGGTAAACTCAAATTGTGGGTCTACAAATGGGACCTTTTAAATCAATACAAACTTAGATTATATAAAAATAAAGTTTACAACAATATGGCAATGTTTAGTACATTCCAATCCGATTATCCCGTATTGATCCAATGAGTGCTATTCATATAAAGATGAAGTTTCATGATTTTCAGTCCCTCGGTTCTTCATAGAATAATAAAAATGAAGGACACAGGGGAAAAAGAGGGAGACTCCAATTTCAACTCTAATTGAGAGAGTGCTTCAATCTTTTAGACAATCGGTGAGACCTTTCTAATTCCCTTTAGATTATGGTTAAAATATGTTTCTTTTATATTTGAATTAATTAAAAAGTATTTGCTGGAGTTTTTTTTCTGGGGTTTGAGATATAAATGTATTGTCCTGGAACATGTGTGTGGTTTGACTTTCCCCCTTTTCCCCCTGTACCCTTCGAATACAATGCTAGATTGTGTTATCACTCGTCAGGAAGGAGGGTAAGAGTTGTGCTATCATTAACCGGGTGGCTTGTAAAGTGCTTTATTTAAGTGCCAAGCTCACAGCGGAATAACCGGAAAACTAGACACAAGATAACGATCGAGCAAGAAAACTTAACGAGCCATGGTTTTATACATTCTTCGTCCGACAAAAGCAAAGTTTAATGAGCTTTTTCATTATTTAAAAAAAAAAATCATATTTTTAAATTATTATTATTATTATTATTATTATTATTATTATTAGCACCGCGTCTTACTACCCGTTTGGGTTATGCGCACTTACGCTAATGTGTAATGATAGGGTGATTGTGAAATGAAATGGAGGACCTACAGTTTAACGTGGAATCCGAACCACGGTGAAGGCTTGGCATTCCTCACATTCACAAGATGTCTTGTCAGAGGTGAAGGAAGGGTTTGGTAATCAGATAAATCTTTGTCCGGGACCGAGGATTGAACCCCGGCCGCCAGCATAGAAGTCTGACACCTTAACCCCTAGAACGCCAGGTCACCCATATTTTTAAAACTTTGATTATATTTCTTAAAATATGAAAAAATTTCTTCCCGGGTCATCCTTTCTCTATTTTATAAATATAATTATTTGTATTATATGCCTGTGCTATGCCCCGGTGCACTCAACCACCCTCTCCCCACCCTCCTGTACAAGGGCCTTTACCCCCTCCCCCCATTCCCCCATCCACGACAGTCACTATTCCCAAAGAAACTACCCTTAGGTACCCACTACATGATTACACCGGGGAGAATTCACCACCGGGACCTCTGGACAGTCGTTACACGATAGGGCGCATACAAAGTTTCAAACTACGACAAAATTAGCAAAAGCTATGTTCCTTACTTAGTATTGTGATCTTTTCTAACTCACTACGTATTGATACAGTTTGTGTATGTAAATAAAATAAATAGTAACTAAATTATTATTACAATACTATAGCTAAAAAACAAAAAACTATCCCTTTAAGTAAATAATGTTTAAAAAATAAATAAATCAAAGCTCATACAAAGTATCAGATGTTTAGCATTAAGAATCGAAGTTTTTAATCCAATATTACAATTCCCCGTCCCTCCTTTTTTAGGTCTAGGATTTTTTCATTTTACTAATAAAGTATTATCCTTCAATATACTAAACAAACAGGTCAAATAAGTTTTAATAAAAAAAAATTAAGAATTAATTATAAAAACTTAAGTATTATCTTAGATAAGTGCCTCGACTAAAAGGTTATTTAAATAGAATAAACCAGGTAAAATAAAATTTTACTTTATTATACCTAAAACAATTAAACTATTTCATAGAACATAAAAAATTCCAGTGCTTCATACACTAAAATATATAAAAATAAGCCGAGATAAGCCAATAGGTTCATACCTTATACTGTATAGGATACAAACATATTTTATGTAACCAACATTGATAACATTTTACTATATTATTAGTGTTATTTTATAGGTAATAATAATATCTATCAAAAGTAAAAGCTGCAGTTCACATGAATTGACGTATGAATACGTGAAAGTGGATCGAATAACTTTAATAACTGTCAGATAAGACCTTTTCTATGAAAATTGAACTGTATTCAACTATTAGTTTCCAAAGCAAATACAGGTGTAGAGTACATTAGTCACACTATATATTATTATTTTATGAACGGTGAAAAATAGTTTAAAAATAATTAAACTCGGTAACGAATGAAGACTTCTTTTTAAGAAATAATCATCTCGGAAATATCTTGTCAGCGTTATATTTTCAATATATTATTTTGCGAGATATTAATTTAAAAAAACAAACTTGAAAGTTTACTATATAAAAAAAACTTTAAACTTATAATATTTTGTTTCAGTATTGATTCACTCACATCTTCACTGTGCTCTCGCTTTAATCTCTATGACAGCGGCCATTTTTAAAAAATCTACACAACGCTTTAATATCCGTCTGAGATGCACGCATTTTAATTACGAGTCCAGAAAAGGCCCGATGTTAGAGGAAATGTACCCACATGTTATAAAATAAAACAAACATATTTAATGCACACAGTCAGGATTTGAACCCTAACCTCCCCATCACCGGTGAACCAAATTAGTCGAACCTGACATTTAGTCTCCATGCTCACCGATGCGGGTAAAAGAAGCCATATTGATTTCTTGATAACCTAGGGTATAAAGCTCATTAAGTAAACTAAATTATATTTGGTCGGATCTACGCACGAAATAAAACGAAATGTAGTTGTTTTTTTACCGTGAAATCGAAGGAGTTGTGATCAATTTGGTTGATTCAAATGCGAATTAACGATAGCAACATCCCCACAACTAGAAAAAATATTCGCAATCTAGAAAATTTTATTTCCCTCAATCAAAGAACATTGTTAAAATATGCGATTTAAACAACTATTATAGCGGCCATATTATGACTAAAGGCAAATATTTAAAGATACAAGAGAGAAAATGTTTTAAAAAACTAAATTTAAACTTTTTTGTTTGTTTGGTGTATGGACTATGAATTTTCGTGGTAATCTTTCTTATTTATCGTACAATACTACAACAAATAAAAGTTGATTTGGTCCCATTTTAAAAACAGAAATAAGTATTTCTCTATCCCCACTTCTAATTACGATATCCAAATTTTTATTTAAATCAATCCAATCATTTTATTTACAACAGATCTCTTACAAAATATCCTTCCTTAATCACCAGTCTGGAGGCTTATTGAAGTCTTATAGTATTAATAATACTTACCACAATTTAAAATATACATATTATGTTTTAAATATAAATTGTTTTTCTACCGTGTTTATTTTTTGCTGTTCATTTAAGGCCAACATAAAACAACGATTCATTAAATTCTTAAAGACCTGCATTGGTGGACACGCAGATTAAGCGACAAGCTCATCAAGTATAGTTCGTAGGGGATGGGGAGTTCAGTGTTGAAATCCAGGGCATGGTGTACTTAAGGTGGTTTTACCTAAACATTTTACCCTTTAGGTCCACGCAACTATTCCTTCCTCATTTATACCTTAGTATTGTAATTAAATGCAAATAGTCCGAACGAGTAGTGAAACACGGTGCTAAAACAAATGAAGAAAAAATACAAATAATTGTGAGGGGACGGTGGTGGAGGGTGGAGGGGGAGAGTGAGTCGCACTACTTGCAGTTATTCGGGGTAAAGTTTCTCAATAAAAAATGCCAAGACACTTTTTTTTATACATTGAATCCCTCTTGAAGTAATTTACTTTAAAAAAACATAACTAATGTTGTAAGGGCTGTGAATTTTAAAGAATTCAAACTTAATTTTATTGTGGTCAACATTGATTTGTGTTATTTTATAGGTATTATCAATCAAAAGTGACAGTTGAAGATAACATAAGCTGACGTATAAACATGTGAAAGTAGCTCAAGTAACGTTTTAGTCAGTTAAGGTTATTCTTATGAAAATTGAACTTTAGCCCGTATACATTGGGGTAGAGAAAATAAACACACATTATTATTAACAATGATATGGTAGAAGGGGTAAGGGATAAAGTTTTAACGCTTAAAAAAATCCTTTCCTAATCATTGGCGCACCCAGAAATTTACTTTAAGTGAGTTGTATACTGTATCGAAGCTTTTATTTATGTAGTTATGTTCTTTTTCCAATTGGTAGGTATAGGGGCACATTTAATGAATGTTGTGGTACATCTTTTGAATATCAAGTCTTAAGTCTGGTCCTGAAATTGAGCCTATGCAATGCTATAGAAATTTGCTCTACTTAAAGTATTTAAATATGGTATTGAATTTAATAGCGGTTTTGGTAAAGGGGCTGAGAGGTGAGCGAGAATTTGGGAGGGGGAAAATGCTCCCACTAGCTCACCTTTGACTCACCACTGCCCTAGGTATGGTTTGGAAGCTGAGAAGCACACAATTTAAAAATTCAATAAAGATAAAAGCAATGTTTGATTGTATCTCTGTAAAAGTAATTTGAAGAAAATATATTCTCACTTCTAGCGAAGTCCTCCAACGAGAAGTCCCTCGTAAATAGATGTCGACCAGGTCAAATTGACTCGCCACCACCCCCTCCCCTGGAAACGACTTCTTGTCGTGTCGATGTCCAACTGTTTGCTCAGAAGAGTCGTCCCCTGGGTGAGATAAACGTAGTTTCAATATTTCCCGAGGGGTGCGCTGAGGTCTGTAGCGATGGCAACTCTTTGTTTACAGTTCAGCGCTATCTGCACGCAAGCATTATCAATACGTCCATTAACCACAGATAGCAAGCAGTGTCCACTATTACTTTGTTTGGGGGACTTCGATTTTCTACGTCACATCTAGAGGAGAATCAAGTCTCTTCACGCAATTAGTGGGGAATTAATATTTTTTACATCGCGTCTCACCTATCTGGGCTACACGCATTTAATTACTTTAATAGGGGAATACTAAAGCTACGAAATCATTTGCAATTTTGGTTTTTCTTTCTAATATATAGAAAAAAAGTTTTGTAATTGTTAAATTTTTGATCTCAAGATATTGATGAATCCTTCAGTTTTAAGTGCCCACGATTCCAAAAAAAAAGTGGATTTTACCATTCTCTTTGTCCTAATGTAGGCCTATGTCTTAGTGTCCCTAGGCCTACAGCAGAAACTATTAGGTGGATTTTGTTCAAACTTGATATCTAGAAGTTATATGGCCATAACTCATGAAGTTTACCAAATTTCGATCCTAGCCCTTAAATTAAAGGTAGATTATCATTGAGTGATTTTTGAAAATTCTTAATTTATTGAAAATGGCTTTAAAATTTTTGTTTAAGATAATAGTTTATACATGTTTTTTCGGTGGAAAATTCATAAAAGGGTTGGTTATTGATGATTGATATTTTTTACAAATTTGAAATATTTAAAAAATTGCCTAAATGATTTGATTCAAATTGGGTAGCTGTTAAGTTTTTTATATTTTCATAATAATTGTATATGTTTCTTTTAAAATCATTTAAGTTAATAGTAGTTAAGGCCTACCGATGGTTTTTTTTAAATATCTCAAACTATTTGGGGAATATTTTAAAGGAAAAACAATAATTTATGTTTAATTTTCTAGAATAAATTGATGGGAAGTTTACTTTGATAAATTTGAGATATTTTGACATTTTTCAAAAATAGTCTTAAATATTTAGTTTAAAATACGTATCTGAAAATTGTTTTTCATAATAAAGAATAATTTTTCTTTATAATTTGAGGGTAGCTTACAAATTATTTTTTTTAAAATTTGAATTAAAAACAAACAGTTCAGTTGAACAGTTCTGTTTTAAATTTATATATGAAAATTGTTTATTGTGATTAACAAAATGATATGTTTGTTTTTCTGATGAAAACTTTCTTAACAATGTTTTACTGAAACCCATATTTGAAAATTTTGTTCCAATTATTGACTCGTACCATTTATCCCGCAAGATTACAACTAGTTTTTTGCATGATATTAATATAACTGTGATGACCTGGCGGTCTAGGGGTAAGGTGTCAGACTTCTATGCTGGCGGCCGGGGTTCGATCCTCGGTCCCAGCAAAGATTTATCTGATTACCAAACCCTTCCTTCACCTCTGACAAGACATCTTGTGAATGTGAGGAATGCCAGGCCTCCACCGTGGTTCGGATTCCACGTTAAACTGTAGGTCCTTCATTTCATCTCACATTCACCCTACCATTACACATTAGCGTAAGTGCGTATAACCCGAACGGGTAGTAAGACGCGGTAATAATAATAATAATAATAATAATAATAATAATAATATAACTACAGGGTATAAGAAAATCTTTGCACAATATTCTCAACATTAGAGTTGCTATAATTTAAAAGGGAAACGTTTGAGTGACTAGAAGGGGACGTCGTGAAACAAGGACTTAAGATTATATTATTATTATTATTATTATTATTATTATTATTATTATTATTAGCACCGCGTCTTACTACCCGTTCGGGTTATACGCACTTACGCTAATGTGTAATGGTAGGGTGAATGTGAGATGAAATGAAGGACCTACAGTTTAACGTTGGATCCGAACCACGGTGGAGGCCTGGCACTCCACACATTCACAAGTTGTGATTAATACACGTCTTGTCAGAGGTGAAGGAAGGGTTTGGCAAACAGATAAATCCTTGCCGGGACCGAGGATTTACCCCTAGACCACCAGGTCACAATTAAGATTACAGTTGTCACAACGGTTATCAAATCTATCAGAGGGGAAATGGTACACGTATGATCCAAAGGAGGAGGTAACAATTTCCTCAATCACCTCATAACTATCAACACATCTCAATCGACCCATGAAACAATTCGTGACCCTCAAGAACAATGTTCTAACTTTGACAATTTTAAATGTTAGCGATTATAATTATTCAAATATTATGCACAAAAAAAATCGTACAATATTTTGTTTACTCTCTAGTGTTGTGAACATAATGCAAAAACTAAATTTCAATATTGGGTATTATGTGCGAAAGACAATGGCAAGTTATTTCATATCTTGGGTACTCCTCTATTTACGTTAACGGCATCAGCTATAAGGAAGGCAGAATTTAAGTAAGTATACCCGCATTTGCGTTGGAGTAAGGTGGGAACCAATTTTATTATAAACTCTCCTTAGTACACCCAGCCGGGATTTGAAGTCTAACATCTCAATTAGAGGCAAACTAGACTAGACGAGCATGACAATTAGACCGCACGTCCATCAGTGTTGGTGCAGTTAAAATTAAATTATTTTTTAATATTTTGTATAATAAATCAATCATATCCGAGACGAGGGGTCGAGAGAAAGTAATAGTCGAGCTAGTTTCCGGTTGTAAATATTAATCTATCACACAGGAAACCAACTTCCTGCTCATAAGATTAATAATTATAGTAATAATAATAATAATATATGTGATGAAGATGTTGATACTTTCAGATTCTAATGCACCCGAGAGCTCTAAACAGATGATTTTTCATATTTGGGAATCCAAAACTTGTGTCCTAAGAAGACTGCTTTGATAGTTGAGGTCCGAAACCTTATCTCAGTCAGTAGGGTGTCTGTCTACTGAAATAAGGCTCCCGACTTCGATTCCTGGCATGGTAGAAAAATGTATCATTGGTGAAATGTGGGTTTCCCCTTTCTCAGTGATGAATGAACGGCTGAGGGCTGGATGTTGGGTCTGTTCCAGATTTAAGTTAAGTTATTGGTCGTGTGCTTATATAATCAGTTGGTTTAAAAAGTGCACATTAAATGCCTAAAATAAATCAAAATGGTACCGAAGGTGGTTCCAATTAAGAGCTGCTCTTAGATTAAATATTGATAAAACTGCATGTTTACTGTAATCAACATAAAACTATTTTCTTTGACCCTCTGCATGTACACTCTCGTAAACATAGTTTAAAAGTTGACATTTTCCACTCTGAAAAATCCACATATTTCGTTTGATTACTAAGAGCTAAGCTCCCCGGAAACGAAAGGTAGCTAACTTACTTGTATAGGAGCGTAGAATGAATCTTTGAAAAGAGAATTATGCAATTTAATAGGGGGAGGGGCTATATCCCTACACAAATTGTATTGCCATTTGAATTTTCCTCCTTCCCTGTTTTTCTCCTGCTTCAGGACAGCTCCACGCAGTAAAGCATTTGGTTTCTGGCGTTTACGAATTTCTGCTCGACTCTTCTAACTTCTTGACTGCGTGATTTGAAAGTTTGTAACACGAGTATTATGTTCTCTACTAAAATATTGTTTTTCCCTTACGTAATACAACTTGTCCGGTATATACCTTTTCTATCCGGGTGCTGGATTTTATGAAGTAGCGCCGTAATACAACACTCTATGTAACATGACACTTAATATAATAATAATAACAATAATAACAATAACAATAGTAAAAATAATAATAGTATTCAACCTTAATGGTGAATCCCAATCTACGCTTACAATTAAATCAAAAGCTAAACAAATGATACACATAAAAACACACACAGATAATTACATAGAAAAACTAGAGCTAGATACAAATAAATCACGTAACTTAGAAACACGTCGTCGACTTCAGGGTTCTTAGGGTTAAGTGATCGCCTCAAGACCATCTGTTCGTGGGTTCAAACACAGCCGAGATTGATGGATTTTTCTTGAGTGATATAAATAAGTAACACAGCTTCCTTTGGAAGGGAAGTAAAGCCGTTGGACCCATGTTAATTGTGGCATGTTAAAGAGCGTTGGAATGTATGTGAATATACCTCTACGGCAAAAATTAGTAGGCTCTTTCTCGCTCGCTCGTATCAGTGAGGAAGGCACTGGGAAACCACCGCACTTTCTGAATTTCTTAGGATAGGTACTGTTTACCAGAGGGCGTGGGCAGCTCTAACCGGCCTGAGGTCTAAATGCATGTCCAGCTCTGGATGGATGGAAAGCGTATCGAAACAACATCCGGGTTTTCAACTCGTAACTCAATCAAGAAACACGGAAAAAAATCTTGTTAATGCTTATGTGAGAAGAGTTAAATTAAACTTAGTCTAAAAGCTACGCAAGCACACACCAGAAAGTATCTTACAAGTCTCGCATCTATCAATCTCGCGGCTGAGCTTACAAACGCAGATTATTTGCAAGTTTTGCCTTGAAACCAAACAGTTCTAGTTTTTTAATATTCATGAACGAGAAGCTGAAATAGTGAAAGAATTTGAGTATTGAAGAAGAATAACTGCCCATAATTTTTGACTCAAGTTTGGTACTTATTTCCTTTTTATTATAACTCTTGTCCACGGAGAGAAGAAATAGAGTGTAATTTGTATATCTCACATTTAATCTTTTGCATTTCAAATTTTTGTATTTTAAGTGATCAACATTCTTTAATTAATTTTTACAGTATAAAGAAACTTCCTGGGATCCCGTGTACCACTTGATAAGGCACCGCGAACCACATTTTGAGAAACATTGGCTTAGAGATTATATTTTTGCTACTTGAACAAAGTTAAATACCAATTTACAATTTAAAAAAAACTAAATATTTTAAAGACTAGAATAAAACGAGTCTACGAAATAAACTGGCTGAGACGCTGCCTACTGATTATATTTTCATATATGACGTAGAAACTTCGATCGCTTTTCACAAAGTGATCCATTATTAATACTGTTTTCTACTTCAGTATTCATAGAGCTTCCTTCAAAAACATCGACGTTCACACAAAAGCGGTATCAAATTGAACATGTCACGTCAAACACAGGATGTGAACTAGACATAATTCTCACAAACATAAATAAACACTTGCATATTAAGGGTTTTAAGGTGGAACCCATTAAGGCGGCTGCCTTGATCAGTGAGAAAGTATCAATCGTTGTCAGGCCACAAAGCTTAAAATACAATGTTATATGTAGTTTAATGGAACTACCTCACTATCATATTTAAGCTTATGTTCCCTTTCACCTTTCACCTACAACCAAACTTTGTCATGTCAGTAAGAAAGAGGTAAAATAAAACTACCAAACCTATTATCTCACAAAAGTTAGGAAAGATTTCTGCTAGTTCTCAAATTTCTTGAAACTTCCTGTTGTGACCTATCAAAATTTACTGTATTTATTATAAGAAAGCTAAATATAGAGCAATTTTTCACCAAGCTTACTCTCATAACTCCGCAAATGTGCTTAAAAATTGTTGAAAATAAGCCAATGTTACATTTTCACACATTTTTTTCTATTACTTAAACTCAAAATATAGGGTTGTTGAGGGAAAAGAGCCCTGTTGTAATCTTTTGACTTTATTTTGGGTTGAACCATATTTTGAAATAATACTACATAGAATTAAATATTGCGTTAGAGGTTAAAGCCTACGCGGAAATTTCTAGCTTACCAAAACGGCCCCCTTAAGGACATTATAGTATGTATTAACCCCCTACCCCCTAGTAAGGTTATGTTCCAGACTATGACGTGGAAGGTTTGGGGTTTGACCCACTGCATTAGAGATCAATTTAATACATATTGTATTTCCTTCATCCATAAAATAAAATAAAATAATATAAAAGTTGATACATTTATTTTAAATCAAATACACATTATAATAATTTTCATTTAGGTTTTACCTATAACTTTATATATTTCCATAGCTCCTGATGTTCCTATACATCTTTAATGATTTGCTATATAATAAGTATAGATTTATATATATATATATATATATATTTATATCATATCCATAGTAAGATTCTGTTACGTAAGAACTTTTAGAAATATACATATATATATAATATTGCTGTAAACATTAATAACATATTAATTTATTATTAATTTTATTTTATAGGTGTTGACATTATCTATGAAAAGTGACAGCAGCATAACGCATGACTTGGCGTATGGATAATTATGTAAACAATAGTTTTAGTAATATTTATAACTGTCATAAAGGTTCCTTTTAACTAAATCAGATTAAATATTCATACAGAACAATACCATAATTTTTTAAGATTGTATTATTTAAATATTGGCTCAGAAATATTTGGCGTTGCCTGGGTAACGACGCAATGGATTGCGTGGCTACCACTGGAATCACTTTTATTTGCTTCACACAGAAAGAAAAAACTTTTCATTTTAATTCTTCCGATCCAGTTTTTAATTAATTAAAAAATCTAATCCAAATATTAAAATTCAAACATGTCTGTGCACAGGGGCTATTAAAATTTACATTTCAGTCCTCTCCGTGCGTTAGATGTCGCACAACGCTCATGACAGACACAAATGCTTCATTTTATTAATATAAAATATAATACAATAATAATTGATCAAGATTTGGTATGTCGTTGTTAACCAAAATAACTTTAAATAAAGTGTACTATACGTTAAAAACAACAACAAAAACAACCCTCTCAAAATAATAAGGAATGCTACTCTCAAGTGTCTTGACCCGTTGTCAGTGGACTTTGGATTTATATCCAGACTGCTAGTGGAGCCTAGTGGTAATTAATGGAACCTGTAGCAACTAATAATTTTTCAAGCGCGTAATGAACAATTCTTTCAACAGTTCTATACGTCTTTAAGACATTCATATTTTATTTAATGTTAAAAAAATCTATGTTTTACGGTTTGGTTTTTAAATAAAACATGTTAAGACTTTGTTTGATATGACGGGATCACGACCAACTAAACGTTAACTTAACGTAACATTCACTTAAAGTTAACTTAACGTAACGTTCACTTAAAGTTAACTTAACTTATGTGTGATCACGATTTACGTAACTTAACGTAACAACTTGAACCAAACATCTCCATTCTAGGGAATGTGTTTTGATCTGTGATTTGTACTATTTATATTAGTGTATATGATTATGTGAATGTTTACAATTTTCAACCGATAATATAGATATTTATCACTAAGCTTTTTGGATAAATTTAGCTTTTCTAAACAATATACAATACCAGTAATGATCTTAAACTGAAACTGATTAGTCTTGAAGTAGGTAGGCTACTATTTAATTTCCATCCCTGTAGCCTACTATGGTGTCTGTGATAAATCATTGAAATTAATAATATAAGGGATTTAAGTATATATTTAGATACTACATATTTAATAAGAAGGATCTTTTTCGAAAGAAACACATTTTTATTATTTTATGTAATAAAAGCTTTGTGGTTTTAACTTCTTTACAATATTTGAATTAAGTCTGTTCTATAACGATCTATAATGATACGATACTAAAGCTTATTTGAATTAAATGTCCTATCACTAGAACTAAAGATAAAAATTAGACCTTGGTATTAAAACCCGACAAATGAATTACTAAATAGCCCTACTGACGTCACTCGCATAATGATTGGCTGGCTAGATCACGTGATACCCTTCAAGTAACGTAAAGTAAAGTAAAATACCTCACAAGACATCTCTTACGTTAAGTTAACTGCAAATCAACGTTAAGTTAACTGCATCGTGATGTCTTTCATTTAAACACACGAGGAGCTCCTTTACGTTAAGTTAACGTTAAGTTGATCGTGATCTTGGCAATACTGGGAGTAACTAATTATTTTCGTGTTCTATTCTTGTGTCTTTTCACCACGCGAATAATCTTCATTCTGAAAATGAGTAAATACATACTAACATTAATATTATATATCTTTCAATTAATATTTTACATATCTATACTATTGTATGAATGAAGGATTTTAAAGTTTAAGGCCTAATCTTATAATGTCACGTCATTCTATTCGTTAGAGGCTTAACATATGTTTAAGAGATAACAACCGCTGTTTTTAAAATTTTCGGCTAGCGCTAGCGTCCTCGTAAGTGTTCGTAAAGTTAATGCGAGGTCTACCTTCCAGTTAGCATATTTAACGTTCACTTTAACTTAAAAACACTCCGCCATATTGTTTAATGGCAGCTATTATTATTATTATTATTATTATTGTTGGCGTCAGGTTACATTTTTCTAATTTGAAAACAATTGACGATTATTTATGTATTTTATCGGTTTTAATTTTGACCAGCTGTGATTAATCAGGTATTTCACTAGTGCATATTCAAGGGTTTGCTATCTTATAGTTATAAGTTTCAATCAATTAATTGAGTTACTATTTGGCGCATTTGTTATGACATGAATTTCCAAGCGAATATACCGGGTCTAATTACAATTATATTCAATATTTATTTGAACTATATTGGTTTAAAAAAAATACTGTCAGTTTTCCATCGAGACGATGTTATGTCAATTTTATTCCTTTTCTAAGGCTGTAACCCATCGTCTAAGTCACCAAACGACGTGGATTTAGTTTTTTTTTAATCCCTGGCAGTGTATTATTTTGTTTAAGGCTTCCTATGATATTGTTTAAAATTGAATATATGTTGAATATTTTATAATGCTAAGTTTCTGAATCCAATTCCAATAATAACATTTTCTGCCTTAAAATATGAGTGGAGATAGAATAATGGAACTGAATACGGGACTATTCCTGGATAGCTCAGTGGTAAGAGAATTGGCTTATTAAGCCAAAAGTGCCGTGTTCGATTTCCGTGTACAGGTGTCATTTTTCAATTTAAAGAATTCCAATATTATGATTCAAAGTTTCGAATAGAATCTGAATCTGAGTAAAATTCGGATTTGGATTTGAGATTTCAAAGGTTCGCACAGGTCTTTGAAGTTGACCACAAAAATACGTTAGTGTTTGTATTTTCTAAGAGGCTCTAAACATAAACACACCGTTTCAGTTAATATCGATTCACCTGTGGAAATGGATCAGTTCTGCCATAAGAACTGCCACGGAGACCCCGGCCCCGATACGAAAGACCTGCATTGCTGGGTATAGTTCCATTCTCCCGACACTGACGAACTCTTTCAACTTGTCTTCACAGACTGGTCTTTGAGACACCCAGAGCTTCCATATCCGGTCTAGGATTCCAACCTCGCGGAACCAACGCACTCTGGGGACACACAATAGCGCTAATTACATGCTGTTCTTATTAGGGGGACCTCTTTGTACATCTACATCGGTTGAAAGTTAAGAGAACTAAATAACTTAGTACATTGCACCGAAAGGACTTTCTCTTTTATCTCAAAATAGAGACATTAACTAAAAACTAATTATATATGTGAAACTAAATAATATAAATTGTTACAGAAACACTCCCAAAGAGAATATTTGAAAAAATACACATTGTTACAGAAACATTGAAAAAATATCTGTACACCAAAGAGCATAACAATCAATCGCATTTCAAAGAAATCTACATAAAAACTAAATATTTTCTTACCGGAAAGTATTTGTTTCAATATATTTCATTTACATTTTTTTTAATTATTCTTTAGCACCACGTCTTACTACCCGTTCGGGTTATACTCTTTAAGTACTAATTACGCTAATGGATTAGGAAGGATTGGGAAGGTTGAATTAGAGGAAGTGAACCCGCATTTGCGTGGAGCGGGGAGTGGAATACCATTTAGGAAAAACCACTCCCAGTTCACCCGACCGAGATTCGAACCTCGATCTCCCCGTCCTCAGCGGTCGAGCTCAACACGACAAGCGCGTTAGCCAACTACGCCACCTAGGCGGGTTTCAATTAAGAGATTTGTATTTGTATTAGTAGTACAACTTTACAATAGTAAGTTATTTCGTATCTGAAATGGTTACGAAGATGATCAAAATTGATAATTTCCAATTATGGAAAGAAGTACTCTTAAAATTCATTTTCATAGGAAAATGAAGGGTGCTATTTTGTTTGGAATGTTAATGAGTGCCGAGCTACAAATTTTAATCAAAACCGTTAGAGCGAATTTAGAGTAAATCGATTCTTTCTCTTTCTGCCCTTCAGTAAACTAACATTAATTATAGGGTTGGATATTTAATTTAAAAAATTCTCAATGGAACCATATGGAAACATTAGATACGTCATCTCTAGAATGGTCTCAGCTCTAGGCCGAGATAAAGACAAACAGACAGACGGCATCTCCAAAAACAACTTTTTTGATTTCAGAGGGTCATAAAACGTCGAAATTTGGTCAAAATCTCAAGTTCGATTTCTTTGACGATCACAATAATTTCTCTCCGAGGTGTCGAGAGAAAGTAAAAAGTAAGAATGAGCGAAAAATACTGTTGGATATTATGATGAGGCACATTGCTCATTTAAACTATAGTCCGATTTTAATAGAAAATTTAACCAAAAATATCTACTGAAGCAGTAATTTATTTTCCCGGGTGGTCACAAGGTCTTAGGCGTCACTCATCGCAATAAACTGGGACTGCTGATGACGGGGAGATCAGGGTTTGAATCCTGATCAGTTGCACTGAGGGTGTTTTTCCATAAATGGTTTTACACTCTCCCTCCACATGAATGTGGCTACATTTATCCTAAATTCAACCTTCTTCATTCATAATACATTAGAGTAATTAGTACAAAGGCTTGTAACACGAAAGGTTAGTAGAACGTGGTGCTAAAATAAAAAGAGTATTTTATTTATTTTGACCATAAAATCCTTTCCTATAAATACATAAAATGTGCGGACCTAAGCTTGCGTGCCTTTCCATCACACTTTAAATGACTCATATTAGTGGATATAATGTGTGATAGCTTGTACCAACAGTTCAATTTTCTTATAAAAGGCCTTATCTGACGACTAGAAAAGTTACAAAATCTACTCTCACCTATTCATACGTCAAGTCGTTTGATATCCGGCAGTCACTTTTGACCAATAAAATATAAGAAATAATATTATAAAATGTTATCAATGTAGACATTAAATAAGTTTTTATTTTCTAAAAGGCTCTTCCTATGAAAATTGTACTGTAAATGTTTCACTGTCACCCGCTCGCTCCGAATGTGTCTGGACCTACCTCTGCGCGATGAATTCCTTGTAGGGGGATCCCCTGACCGTGGCTAGAGACATGAGTGGTAAGGGGAACAATTCCACCTCCATCAAACCACACTTGTCTCTCTCCGTGAAGGTGTCGCTGATCAACTTATAGGCCAGAGCTTTGTCCACTTGGAAAGCGAACATCCCGTGTTGGACCCTCTCTATGCCTTTCTCGGGACTGTAGTACTGCTTTACTTTCTTATCAGATAGCTTATTCTTGACCAGGTTCATGATAACTGGATCCAGGCTTTCCTGGAAAACATAACAGCAATATACAGCTACAATTCTCATTGTAAGAGACTTATTTTTTTTAAAAAGGACATTATTTTCATTGCGGCCAAAATTGCTAACATTTAGACTCTCTCATTGGTGCTATAATTATAAAATGTATTGATAATCAGGGTTCGTAAAGCTTCAACATTTTTCAGGTCAAAGTTGTACTCGTATGTCCTAGCTCATTCGCCTGGACTTCGACACCCACAATGGCCTTAGCATCCTAGAAACGTTTAGAAGGAAGAAGAACACTTCCATATATTATGAATAGATTTGAAATGTCTCACTAAATACAACACATTGCACTTTTTAGAAAAGCTTAAGAACTGTATTTTAATATCAGCCAGTGTTTAAATGGCGTATTTAACGTAAGAAGAGATATTATATTCAAATATGTTAGTATAAAATAATTTAGTGCGCTTAATAATACTACCATTGTGATGGATCACTGTGAGATAGACACGGTTGTACTCCACGTCCTGAATATACTGTACACTATCCTAGTGATGGACTCACTGTGAGATAGA